>OLKM01001066.1:122897-130397 GCA_900291075.1 Melanogrammus aeglefinus
GCCAACGTGCCTCTGGACATCTTCCTGGAAGAGGTGAGGTTCTACGAGCTTGGAGAGGAGGTCATGATCCGGTTCAAGGCGGACGAGGGCTTCCCCCGGGTGGTTGAGAGGCCTCTGCCCACCAACCAGATCCAGAGGAGGCTTTGGATGTTGTTTGAGCACCCAGAGTCCTCCTCAGGGGCTCGCATCATTGCCATCATTAGCGTGCTGGTGATTGTGGTGTCCATCCTCATCTTCTGCCTGGAGACGCTGCCGGAATTTAGGAACGAGAAGGAGGCGAGGGAGGTACAATGTCTACACTACCTAGCCAGCGCATCACTGCCTGTTGGCAAGGCATTCCAACTGTGTATAGGACCCAGTGTTTACAGGAGGATAGCATGCTGTATACTGTCAGGCCATAGCAGGACCAAATAGCCAAACCCAGAATACAAACAGCCCATCATGTTGGGAAACTCTTGTTTTACCTGGACATGTTTGTACTTGAACACAGGACCATTATCTGAGTGACAACACATGGGTGACTACAGTCATGGGCCCATGGAAGACAGGGCAACTTCTGAAAAACAGAAAGTTGTCTTTCCCAAATAGAAATTATTCCTGAATTTAAATATATATTAAATAGAAGCCGACTCCACTTTTGAAACAATTCCCATATAAACACAACACCTTTTAAAGGTCTTGTTTATGTGCCCCCTCATGTGTCCTGCCCAGCAGTCTGAACCGTTGGAAACATGATTGGCGCATTATACAGTATCAGTATCTCTATGCCTGTTTTTGCAGAGTGAATGGTGCAGTATTTGTGGATGTGTGGTTTGTAAGACAGATAAATATGTTAAGCGATGGCCTAAAAGTGATTTGTTCGTATGTATTTTAGGCTAATATTAATGGCTGTGTGTCTGTTACAGCAGATCATTTCATATACGTTGGTGATATTGCAGATGTCCCCTCCAGAAAATACTCTTGAATGAATTCCATGTTTGTTGTAATGAGATCTGTGCCTTTGACTACAGCAGTCACGGGCAGTCACCACTAGGTTAAAATGGATCGTTGGAGGTGGACACAGGCTGTACGTATGGCCAGATAACTTTAGTCAGCTGTTAAATGTGATCTGCTGGGATATGGTAAGAGAGGGCTGCACATGGATCAGACTACAAATAAAGAGAGAGAGAGAGAGAGAGAGAGAGAGAGAGAGAGAGAGAGAGAGAGAGAGAGAGAGAGAGAGAGAGAGAGAGAGAGAGAGAGAGAGAGAGAGAGAGAGAGAGAGAGAGAGAGAGAGAGAGAGAGAGAGACAGACAGACAGACAGAGAGACAGACAGACAGAGACAGACAGACAGACAGACAGACAGACAGACAGACAGACAGACAGACAGACAGACAGACAGACAGACAGACAGACAGACAGACAGACAGAGAGAGAGATCCTAAAATGAGTAAAGGTCAGTATGTGTGAATGTGTAGAGCAGGTTGGCTACTAGTTCGTTCAGCTCTGCAGGTCTTAAGTAGTGCTTAAGTAGTAGTAGCAGTCTTGTGGCTTGTTAACACCTACTGCAGCCAGCTCCTGCTCATATCTTCTACTACACCAAGCTAACACCCAACCTAACCCTAACCCTAACTACCACATCAAAAAACATAACAAAAAAACAAACAACAAAAACAAAAGGCTTCCTAGATACTACACCTAGCCACCTAGCTAAGCTAAGCACCAAGCTACCGTATCAAGCTATTTAGAAACTTAACCTAGCTCATGACATATAGCTACAGTCCTAGCTACTGAACAAAGCTACGTAGCTACTACACAGAGCTACCTAAATACAACTGCAAGCTACTGAACTGAGGTACCTAGCTGCTGCAAGGAGTTGAGTAAGAGATAGCTCAGATAGACAGCCAGAAATAGATACATAGATGGGATAGTCATGAAGAGATAGATGGGCGAGAGGAAGGATTGAGATGAGGTTCGTGATTGGCACGAGACGCTCATGTTTCTGCTAGGAGAGAGCGCGAAAGAGTTGAGATTAACGAGAGACAAGTCACATTACTGTTGGGAGAGAGAGTAAAAATGGACGAGAGACACTCATGTTTCTGCTGGAAGGGAGGGAGGGCACGAGAGAGTAAGAGAGCGGGAGAGATCTCTCTCACGGGGCTATTCATAGTAGGGGAGAGACCAGGAAACTGATCAACACATAGACACCTGCTGCTTTACCAGACCTAGGCCTTCGCCACATAGAGCAGAATGTTACAAAAATGGAATAGGTAGAATAAGAACAGTCAAATAAAAATATGATTCTAGGATCAGTTGCACTTTAACCTTTAAGGATTAACACCCCCGTAATGAACAACCATTGCTGTAGTTGTCGACCTGTAACTGAAGAACACCCTCTCCCTGACCTCTGACCTGCAGGAATACTTCTACAAGTACCACACTCTACCAAAGAACATCTCCGAGAGCATGCCCCTGCCCTCCAGTGTGTTCCACGACCCCTTTTTCCTGGTGGAGTCAATGTGCATCTGCTGGTTCTCCTTCGAGCTCCTCATGCGCTTCGCCTCTGCACCCAGCAAGACGCTCTTCTTCAAGGACGTGATGAACATCATCGACTTCAGCGCCATCCTGCCCTACTTCGTCACCCTGTGCACGGAGCTGGCCAAAGGACAACGAAGCTACGCCCGCGGGCTCGCTGGCCATCATCAGGGTCATCCGTCTGGTACGGGTTTTCAGGATCTTCAAGCTTTCCCGGCACTCCAAGGGTCTCCAGATCCTTGGCCAGACCCTCCGGGCGAGCATGAGGGAGCTGGGCCTGCTCATCTTCTTCCTTTTCATCGGAGTGATCATTTTCTCCAGCGCCATCTACTTCGCCGAGGCCGACTACGCCGAGAGCACCTTCGTCAGCATCCCGCACGCCTTCTGGTGGGCGGTGGTCACCATGACGACCGTGGGCTACGGGGACATGACCCCCGTGACGATGTGGGGCAAGCTGGTGGGCTCAATGTGCGCCATCGCCGGCGTGCTCACCATCTCGCTGCCGGTGCCCGTGATCGTGTCCAACTTCAGCTACTTCTACCACCGCGAGACAGAGTCCGAAGACAACACCGAGTACAACCACATCAGCCCCTCTCCATGGGAGGTGGAGGAGGCAGCGCTGCAGGAGCCCAGGGAAGGAGAAGGAGACTACCAGGCCATGGAGGCCCTCTGCCAGGAGAACGCCGCTGAGCCACTAGCAAATCAAGTCTGAGTTACAGGGTTACCCACAATGCATCAGGCCTGGCCAGCTAAAGGAAAGCCAACAGGATGAGGAGGAGGAGACTGACATGTATCCAGACTCCAGTCGGACAAGAGTTCCTCTTTTGAATAAATGTGAATAAATTGGTTGCAGTAAATTGGGAAATTGCAAGACAAATACACTACTAAATAGTGTGTGTGATCGTTGGTGTGTGAGTGTGTGTGACACCAAAAAAGGCTTATTGAATTCCTGCGCGATGACAAATGTCTTAGAAAAGTTAGCTTAACGTTTTGAGTGTAAATAACATGAGTGGTCGACCAATACCACCATAAGCCTTCTGCCGGATAACTTAAACAACCTCAGCATTCTTTGTCATGTGTGGGATGTAAACATATAGTTATCGGCATATTAAGCACATATTAAGATCATGCAAATGGACATGTGGTCTTAATATTTTGCACCGTAGCACTGCTCAGGGCGCTGTTAAAACATATGAAATCTGTATGTTTGATTGTTGGAATCAACATTTGTAGGAAAGATTTTATTTTAGTTATTTACTAAACCCTAACCTTAACCCTTACCACTCGCTTTTTTACTTAACAATAGTTAGATGTTTATTTTGGACTTTTGAAGTTAAAAGTTTTCGCCACATTCAATAACACAAAACCAAAATGTTTATCAGGTTTTAAATCATATATCATTGTATATCATATCATATGAATATCAAATTGTTTGTTTAAAGTAATTGAAACCATGTATTATATGTTTCAAGCTTTAATCTTTTAATAAATAAAACAGTTCTAATTGTATACTCCATTCCTACATAAATATATAGATAAAAGTGTAAATTATTGGATAGGATATAGAGTAAATTATGTCATTATTACTGTCTCTCTCTATGAATTATTGTGAAAAGAGAAGTGAGGTTGCCTCCAAACAAAAGGTATGTTTAATAATGAAACTGATAGCAGTGTTGAATCCCAACAGCTTCAGTCGTTATTAAATCAGTTCAATGCTGCTCACAGCTTGTGAGTATACCGACATTGCACTGTACCAGAAAGCAGGCAAGTAAAATACCCAAAAAAAGGCCTGGAAATGTAAACATAACGTAGGCCTACATGACACACACACACACACGCACACGCACGCGCGCGCACACACACACACACACACACACACACACACACACACACACACACACACACACACACACACACACACACACACACACACACACACACACACACACACATTTACAGCTAAATAGTGTCCCCCATATATATATAGCCTAAAGACAATATTTTCTTGGATCGCGGCATCTCCTTGGGTCGCGCATGATCCTACATAAAATAAAAAATAAATCTGTATCCTTCAACATTCGTGCACCAAATAAAAAGAAAAGAAATCCATCATCCATTCTTTTCCATATTAAATTACGAAACTCACTCACCAGGTCAGAAGTGGTAAAAGTGTGTATTTTCCTCTGTTAATAAGTTTAATTGGATAGTCGTTGTCTAGCGAACTCATTTCAAAATGCCAGATAACCGTCGCTCCCCGGCGTTCTAACCGATGGACAGGCGTCTCTTTGAGCTTGTAGCCAATCACATTAACTTATTTATTCAAACTATTTTAAATGAGGTAATATCACGGTATGATCTGCCCCGTGGGGTTTAGAGCTCCCCGGTACTAGAAGAAAACAGGACTTTATTCCGCCAGAGGGCGATACAACCCCCATTCAACCGCCTATCCTCCTAAACAGACCCAAGAACTCGCGATGTTGTCGGGATCGCTTTTATGTCCTTCTGGTAATCTCCTTTAAATAAAATTATATTGTCCACACTATATAATAATGTAATAGTAGTATTAAGTTTTTAAACCGCGAAGTGTACACCAGAAAGCTTCTTAAATTATTATTGAGATGTCACACACAAATACACAATTTAAAACCATTTGTTCACATGTGTTATCTTTAAAAACAAAAGCAAACAGAGAACACCATTTCTTACAAAATCAGAAATACAATCAATCACCAATAATGTAGAATAGAAAATAGAAAAATATCAAAATAAACATAAATAGGATTTGTGTAATTTTATAAATTATGTCTCATAAAAAAAATTATGAATAATTTAATTCAAGTATTAGGAAGTAGGTCCTGTACCCATCTCAGCATCGAACACAAAAAACAACAACTTTTTGAACAGTTTGGGGCCTTGGTGTTCAAATGTCGATAGAGAACCCCGGGCTGAGGAGCGGACCCAGACCCATACCCAGCGGGTCGGCCGAGTCCAGGTTCAGGGCCTGGGCTGTCTGTGGTGCAGCGGCCACGCCCTCCTCTGACAGGCTGCTCCTCAGCGGGAGGAACCTGCTGAAGCGAAGCCCCTGTCTCCCTGGGGAGGACCTCGGTGCCAGCGAAATAGGAAGTCCATGGTGCACGGACAGGAAGTGGGTATAGCCATCCTCAAGGATGACCTCTCTGAAGGTGCAGTCGGACTCTGTGTACTGTCTCTGGAGATGAAGGCAGGGGTTGGATAGTGAACACAGAGACAGGTCGTTAAAGAGCAGGTAGGGGTTAGACAGTAGGAAGACAGGGCATTAGGTTAGACAGTGAACACAGAGACAAGTCATCAAGGAGCAGGTTGGGGTTAGACAGTGTATAGAGACAGGTCATTAAAGAGCAGGTAGGGGTTAGACAGTTATTGAGACAGGGCATTAATGAGCAGGTAGGGGTTAGACAGTGTACATAGAGACAGGGCATTAAGGAGCAGGTAGGGGTTAGACAGTGTACACAGAGACAGGGCATTTAGGAGCAGGTAGGGGTTAGACAGTGTATATAGAGACAGGTCATTAAGGAGCAGGTAGGGGTTAGACAGTGTACATAGAGACAGGGCATTAAGGAGCAGGTAGGGGTTAGACAGTGTACACAGAGACAGGGCATTTAGGAGCAGGTAGGGGTTAGACAGTGTATATAGAGACAGGTCATTAAGGAGCAGGTAGGGGTTAGACAGTGTACATAGAGACAGGTCATTATGGAGCAGGTAGGGGTTAGACAGTGTACATAGAGACAGGACATTAAGGAGCAGGTTGGGGTTAGACAGTGTACATAGAGACAGGGCATTAAGGAGCAGGTTGGGGTTAGACAGTGTACACAGAGACAGGACATTAAGGAGCAGGTTGGGGTTAGACAGTGTATATAGAGACAGGACATTAAGGAGCAGGTAGGGGTTAGACAGTTAGACTCACCTGTCCTGTCAGGTGACCTGCCCTGTCCACACAAAGGTAGAGAGATGAGAGGCGGGCTTTGATGACCGTATCTCCTGCTCGGACCGACCTCAGCTCCAGAACACCTGCAACACACACACACACACACACACACACACACACACACACACACACACACACACACACACACACACACACACACACACACACACACACACACACACACACACACACACCCTGTGTCAGCGGGGTCCACTTCCATCCTGTACATGCTTTAGGCCCTTCCACCTGGGGCAGGGTAGGGGGGGGGAGCCTAACCAACTTACTGAGCGGCGTCGGAGCAGCACTTCCTGTCACCTGACCATCCGGGCTCATCTCCAGGAACAGCCCCCTCCGGTGGCTCTCTACAGAAATACAGAAACGCGCTCAGTCAGCTGGGACTACGGCCAGGTCCCGGGCTGGCGTCAGCGGCGGCGGCGTGGTTACCGTGGTTACCTGTGTAGAGGTGTCTCTCTCTGACCTGGTCGCCCAGCCAGAGCAGGGGGCTGGAGTCGGGGACGTAGAAGGAGAGACCGAGGTGAAGGAGGGTGGCGAGGAGGAGGAGGAGGGTGGAGAACAGAGGAGAGGAAGGACGCGTGAACATTGAGAAGACAGGAGCGCACAAGGTGCCGTATAAATTTAAAAAAAAAGGAAGGAATATAAAGTGATGATATGAATAACGTGGATGGGAGCGCTGTTGGGTGGACGCGTGAGAGTGTCCTTGGGTTCTAGCGAAGGGAGAGCTGGGTCCTTTTTAAAGGGTGATGTTGTGTGAGGGGGATGACGGTGGGTTCATCTCGACATGAGTCAGAGGTGATTCCGGATAAGCGAAAACAGAAACGCCTCCGACTAGGTGCTGACGGAAAGCTTGTATCTGTTTTATTCCCGTCTGGTTAAAATCCTAACATGACAACCTGCGTGCCGTGTTTACCCGACAGCTGCGTTTTACGGGGGTATTTCCTTTTCTCCATCGTTTCTACTCTGTAAACATCACGCAACGTCACTAAGTACACAGACATCCTAC
>OLKM01001066.1:135397-143477 GCA_900291075.1 Melanogrammus aeglefinus
AGAGAGAGAGAGAGAGAGAGAGAGAGAGAGAGAGAGAGAGAGAGAGAGAGAGAGAGAGAGAGAGAGAGAGAGAGAGAGGGAGAGACAGGGAGAGATAGAGAGAGACAGGGAGAACACACATTCACTCATTTCTTGTGATATTTTTTTCAGGGGGTCGTTGTCGGTCTTCCATGTTGTGTGGAAGAGGACCCAGCTCTCAGGAGGAGGAGTGGGCAGGACCCTGGCTGTTCTCCATCAACAGGAGAGGACAGGACCCTGGGGAGGACAGCACCGGGGGTTAGATGATCACCAGGTGCGTTAGGGGCCACAGGTGGGGGAGCGGGGCAGGTGTGGCGCTCCTCACCTGGTGTGCTTTTCTTCTAGCAGGAGTAGGTCCGGATGGAGGCCGACTCCCCTCTGGCTGCTGAGTTGGCTGACGGACACGAGACAGGCGTTCAAACACAACCCCACAACCTGGCAGCCGTAGTTACGGAGTCACGTAGCCACGCAAAAATAGACCCAAGACTCACCTGTTCAGAGCTCACCTGGACTCTCTATAGCCCCCCCCGTCCCTCCCCTCCAACTTGTTGTATGTTGTACGTCCTGGCCCTTAATGTACACACTTATTGTGCGTCGTATTTAGTTATAATACTTAGTTATGTAACATCTTATCCTAGCTGTCTTTGTTGTTTACTGTGAATGGGTTAACCTAGCGATTGTTGGTGCGGTGCACTTGGTTCTATGAACATCCTTATTGTACCGACAGCGGTATATTGTTTCACTTTCTTATCACGAATGTACGTATTGTAAGTCGCTTTGGATAGAAGAGTCTGCTAAATGCCCTAAATGTAAATGTAAATGAATAGAGGAGAGTGCGATAGGTAAAAGTGCCTTGCTCAGCGGCTGACCTTCACTCTGGACCTTCCTCAGGGTGACGGAGGACGTGGCGATGGCGGAGGCACGGAAGTTAGCGGGGAGTGTCTCTGAGTCGGAGGCCACGCCCCTCAGATCCTTCTCCCGGAACATCTTCCTCCAGGATGGCGAGCGCGTGAACGTCTTGGTCCCGTCCTGTCACAACGCAGGTAGCGCTTAGCCCAACGCACGTAGCGCTTAGCACAGTCAAGTAGCGCTTAGCACAGTCATGTAGAGCCTAGCGCAGTCATGTACCGTTGAGCGCAGACATGTTGCGCTTAGCACAGTCACGTAGCGCTTAGCACAGTAGAGTGGCGCCTAGCACAGTCACGTAGCGCCTAGCACAGTCACGTAGCGCTTAGCACAGTCGCGTGGCGCCTAGCACAGTCACGTAGCGCCTAGCACAGTCACGTAGCACCTAGCACAGTCGCGTGACGCCTAGCACAGTCACGTAGCGCCTCGCACAGTCACGTTGCGCTTAACACAGTCGCGTAGCGCCTAGCACGGTCACTTTGCGCTTAACACAGTCACGTGGCGCCTAGCACAGTCATAAAGCGCCTAGCACAGTCACGTAGTGCCTATCACAGTCACGTAGCGCCTAGCACAGTCACGTAGCGCTTAGCACAGTCGCGTGGCGCCAAGCACAGTCACGTAGCGTTGCGTGTAGCATGTAGCACAACATACTGGACATAATGCTAAGCGCAGACATGTAACTGAGTACAACACACATAGCATTGAGCGTGATCATATAGCATAGCTTAAGCACGGTCACACGTAGCGCTTCAGCGTTTGGTGGCGCCACCAGCTTCTGCTTCTTACCTCGTCTGGCCTCCTCTCGGTTGCCATGGAGATGAGGGCGTTGTACTCCTTCTCCAAGAGCTGCCGAGCCTGAAGGAGAAATAATAAAATTCAAACAATGAAATCATAGTTTAAACCATGACATCCTCATATTTAAAAGAACGGTAACTGACATCAGCGTTAATTCATCTATTACCTCGTTATTAAATTCATATTATGAGTTGAGATTTTTTCTTTTATAAAGCAGCGTGTCTCGCAGCATAATACAGAATGAGTCAAGTAAAAGCAAACAATACAAGAATGTGCAATATTAATTTAGGGGTTTCGGTTACTCATAAAACACACTCAAGTGGGGCTGCATAGTTTGGAGCAGAGTGAGGCGCTTCAGGCCGATGGCGCCGGCCCACCTGTGTGCTCTGATTGGGTATTTGGAGGAGGAGGGCGAGGTCGGTGTAGTCGAAGGTGTCGTCCAGAGCCAGCAGAGCCCCGTGGACGCCGCTCTCCGTCAGGTTGTCCGCAAACTCCTTCAGACCGATGGTCTGCACCCAGCACATCACGCGCTCGTTGGACCAAACCATCACATCTGGAGAGAGGAGGGGGGGGGGAGGAAGAGGAATGAATACCCATGATCCATAACATCTGATCTATAATCAATGATCCATTATCCGTGGTCTCACCGTGGTTCTGGTGCTGGCTCTCGTCGCGTCTCCTCTCCAGCTCCTTGCGGTCGTAGTTCAGGCGTTTCAGACACATGATACCGTAGTGGAGACTCACCCTGACGCCATGACAACAAGAACACTGTCACTATGCTGTAGTGGAGACTCACTCTGACGCCATGACAACAACAACACTGTCACTATGCTGTAGTGGAGACTCACCCTGACGCCATGACAACAACAACACTGTCACTATGCTGTAGTGGAGACTCACCCTGACGCCATGACAACAACAACACTGTCACTATGCTGTAGTGGAGACTCACCCTGACGCCATGACAACAACAACACTGTCACTATGCTGTAGTGGAGACTCACCCTGACGCCATGACAACAACAACACTGTCACTATGCTGTAGTGGAGACTCACCCTGACGCCATGACAACAACAACCCTGTTACCAGAAAGTGGACACTATGCTGTAGCTATGCTGAGCCTCACGCTGTTACCATGACAACACATGGCAACAACATGGTTACCATGACAACAACAACAACACTGTTACCAGAAAGTGGACACTATGCTGTAGCTATGCTGAGCCTCACGCTGTTACCATGACAACACAAGGCAACAACATGGTTACCATGACAACAACAACAACAACACTGTTACCAGATATTGGACACTAGGCTGTAGCATAGACTCACACTGTTACTATGACAACACATGGCAACAACAGGGTTACCAGGACAACAAACCACAACTCGATGACCACGGCAACAAGCCACAAAAAGTGGGTTTAGGCTGTGTGTGTGTGTGTGTGTGTGTGTGTGTGTGTGTGTGTGTGTGTGTGTGTGTGTGTGTGTGTGTGTGTGTGTGTGTGTGTGTGGTCTGTGTGTGTGTGTGTGTGTGTGTGTGTGTGTGTGTGTGTGTGTGTGTGTGTGTGGGGAGGTATGTGTGTGTGGGGTGAGGGTCAGACCTGTGGAAGCTGTCCACCATCTTGAGCTGCCCCCTCAGCTCCTTCTTGGTGAGGTGGTCCAGCATGCGGGCGTCCACCAGGGACTCCATGAAGTAGGAGCGGTACTGCGGCAGGCCCAGGCTGGGCAGCCACTCGTTGCCCACCCACTCGTGGTTCATGTCCCCGTAGGCCAGGATCTGGTCGGGGGAGAGAGAGAGGGCTACTGGGTACTAGGTGGACACTGCATGCTATCAAGGCTACATGCTAAATACTACACTATATAGGGCTACTAGGTGGATACTGCATGCTATCAAGGCTACATGCTAAACACTACACTATATAGGGCTACTAGGTGGACACTGCATGCTATCAAGGCTACATGCTAAACACTACACTATATAGGGCTACTAGTGGACACTGCATGCTGGCCAGACTACATGGTAAATACTACAATGCTAATAATAGAACAGGAAGCTCACCTGATCCCAGCTGAACTCCTTCTGCTCCTATTGGTCAAAGCAGCGGAGGTGGAGAGAGAGAGAGAGAGAGAGAGAGAGAGAGAGAGAGAGAGAGAGAGAGAGGAGAGAGAGAGAGAGGAGAGAGAGAGAGAGAGAGAGAGAGAGAGAGAGAGAGAGAGAGAGAGAGGAGGGAGGGGGGGATGCAGGGCGGCGGGGGAGGAAAGAAAGGAGAGTAGAGATAGAAGATTTGGAAAGGCGGGGTTGAAACGAAGGAAGGAAGAGGAAGAGGGAGGAAGAGTATTTACCCATGAGGAGTAGTATGGAGGAGGAGGAGGAGGAGGAGCGGAGGGGGGGGGGGGGAGGAAGAGAGGGAAGGAGGTGGCAGAGTGTGGTTAGTGAGGTAGTTAGTTGGAAGCAGTTACTACAGATCTGAAGGAAAAGGAGGGGAGAGACGGATTCCTAATCCAACACAAGGAGAAGAAAACATGACATCATCAATATCAGCCAACCAGAACAAGGCATTCTGTCTGAGCCGTCATCACATGCACGTTCCTCCACGTCGCTACGGGTCACGGATATTTAAAGACACTGCTCCAGCAGGAGGAGAAGACTGAGGAGGAGGAAGAGGAGGGGGAGGGGGAGGGGGAGGAGGGAGGGCTTACTGGTTTGGTTGCCGTGGTGAGAGACTCCATCTCTGCGTGGGTCATCCAAATATTACTGGTAGACTGTAAACAACAAAAACAATAAAAACAAAAAGGCTAGTCAGAACTGTGCGCGTATGAGTGTGCATGTATATTAATAGTAGTAGTACTAACAGTAATAATATGAACACACAGTATATGTAATGTAGAGAATTAGAGTGATTATCACATTTTGTATAGATGTATTCAAACAATTGTCGGTTAGATTCTAGAGTTGTAAATTCTAAGTTATATGTAATGCTGAGCGCTGAGTGCTCTGTTGTACCAGAGTGGGGTACCCAGAGGCTGTGTGAGGGGTGCAGGGGGGTACTCACGGAGCGCGTGCTGGCGGGGGCGGAGGGGCTGGTCAGGGACACCATCTCCTGTATAGCGAGGCGTAGCTTGAGGCGGTGCAGCGGGTTGCTGATGCCGATCTCTCTCTGGATCTCCGTGTCCGACAGGTTGGCCATGATGGCGCCGCTCTTCACGTTGGCCCGGCACGCCGCCACGTACCAGGCCGGCATGCCGACCCACAGCTGGGAAACACCGGATTAACCGGATTAACCAGATCATCAGGACCGGATTAACCAGATTAACCAGATCATCAGGGCCAGATTAACCAGATTAACCAGATCATCAGGGCCGGATTAACCAGATTAACTAGATTAACAGATTTACCACAGCCAGATTAATTTAATTAGCCAGGTGAACCATATTGACCAGATAACCATACCCAGATTAACCAGAATAAGTAAAACAAGATCAACAAGAATCATATTGTTATACCGACTATCAGGTCCAGACCAGACCAGACCAGACCAGACCAGACCAGACCAGACCAGACCAGACCAGACCAGACCAGACCAGACCAGACCAGACCAGACGGGGCGTACCTCTAGCCATGTGACCACGGTGGGACCGTCCCAGGAGGCGAAGGGGAGACCCTGACGACACGCCTCCTCCAGGAGGTCATGTCTGGAGGGAGGAGGAGAGAGGAGGAGAGAGGAGGAGGAGAGAGGAGGAGGAGAGAGGAGGAGGGGGTGGAGTAGGAGGAGGAGAGAGGAGGAGAGAGGAGGAGAGAGGAGGAGGGTGTGATAGTAGGAGGAGGAGAGAGGAGGAGTGGGGTGGCAGTAGGAGGAGAGAGGAAGAGGGGGTGGAGGAGAGAGGAGATCGAGGGTGGACAGCTAGGAGCGAGAGAGAGGAGAGGAGAGAGAGAGGAGAGAGGAGGAAGTAGAGGAGGAGGAGAGAGAGAGAGAGGAAGAAGGGGAGACCCTGACGACACGCCTCCTCCAGGAGGTCATGTCTGGAGGGAGGAGGAGAGAGGAGGACGAGAGAGGAGGAGGAGGAGGAGGAGAGAGGAGGAGGGGAGGAGGAGGAGGAGGAGAGAGGAGGAGGAGAGAGGAGGGGGAGGAGGAGGAGGAGGGGGTGGAGTAGGAGGAGAGAGGAGGAGGAGAATGTACAGTTATATTGTTTACCTACACAGAGATAAATGAAACAATAGACATACTATAGTACTATATTTATATAGTTTATATAATTATGACGTGTTTTGTCTTCATGCTAAACCTGTCTTATTGTTCTGTCCATATAGCTCATTTGTGTTTCTATACACTAGATGATTAGAAGGAGCTCTCACTTCTTCTTGCTCCGCCGGTCCTTCTCCACAGTTCCTGTCCCCATCTTGAGGCTCAGAGGGTCTGCAGAGCCCAGCTCATCTGACGGGGTGGAGGCTGGGGAGATTAGATTCATATTATAGTGTATAGTATATTAAAACAAGTCTTATCACTCTCACGGCAGGCAGACAGAAGGACACAACATAACATGTTAAAAGGGGCACTATGGAAAAAAACGGTGACTACGGAAACACTGTTACTATGGTAACACTATGACTGTGGAAACACTGTTGTTATGGAAACATGGTAACTATGGGAATGCTGTTACCCTGGAAAGACTGTATCGATGGGACCCCACCATTGCTGGGCCGAGACTCAATGCGGGTAGCTTGTAGGTGTGTGGATAGCTGTGTGAACCCTGTTACCATGGAAACTCTGTTGCCATGGAAGTCATGTTACAGGTAAGCAGGTGCGAGACCAGCTGCGGAACCAGGTGTGGGACACCATGCATAGACTCTTCGTCTGCTCAAATAAATGCTTAATGAGGAGTTGGGAAATATGTGAACGCGGAGATTCTCCGAGACGTTCCTATATTGCGTAGCTTCAGCGCACATCCTCACCTCACAGGTTTCTCTATACATCTGTAATCCTGCTTGGAGTCTAGAATGCACACGTCTCTAAGGGCATTGCCCTGCACAGCACCGTATATTCATCAGGCCCCAGGTGTCAGACCAGGTGTGACACCAGGTTTGAGACCAGGTGTGTGAGACCAGGTGTGACACCAGGTTTGAGACCATGTGTGTGAGACCAGGTGTGACACCAGGTTTGAGACCAGGTGTGTGAGACCAGGTAAGAGACCAGGTTTGAGACCAGGTGTGTGAGACCAGATGTGAACCAGGATTGAGACTGTGTGAGACCAGGTGTGTGAGACCAGGTGTGACACCAGGATTGAGACTGTGTACGACCAGGTGTGAGACCAGGTGTGTGAGACCAGGTGTGAACCAGGATATAGACTGTGTACGACCAGGTGTGAGACCAGGTGTGTGAGACCAGGTGTGTGAGACCAGGTGTGAGACCATGTGTGAACCAGGATTGAGACTGTGTGTGTGACCAGGTGTGCAACCAGGTGTGTGAACACCTGTGTGGGACCAGGTGAAGACTGACCTAGTGAGGGGGACTCCCGGCCACTCCCGGGCAGCCTCCCCTTCTCCTTCTTGCCGAAGAGACGGCCGATGGACGACTTGATACTCTTCTTCTTACTGGCCTTGTGGAGCGAGTCCTGGCTGGCTGTGATGGCTCCATCTGCAGACAGACTGGACAGAGAAGAGCATTGAGCTAACTGGTGCTAACTAGAGTCAGCAGGTTGAAGCTAGCATGTTAAAGCTAGCCCCCTGAGGCTGGTTGACTGAAAGGCCAGTACACGGAGAGAAACATAAAGAGCTAAAGGGCAGCTATGTCTCGTGAGGGCACTTCTCGAGTGAGAGGCTTGTAAGCGAGTTTTAAAAGTTTGGTACCTGCGGTATTCACGGTGGTCGTCCAGCCCTGCCCCGGGGTGTGTGTGGGTCATTCTATCCAGTCGCAGTGCCCGGGGAACAGATGGGTTGTTGTCTATGAGGGCCAGAGCTCGGCACTCCTCTCCATCTTTGCTGTTCTGCATCGGGAAGAGAAAACAGATAAACGTTCTCAGACCCGCCAGATACAAGATGAAGGCCATCCATCCATCCATCCATGACTGAAGGGTTGTGGAGCAGGGAAGGAAGAGAGGAAGAGAGTTGAGGAGGAGGAGGAGGAGGATGAGGAGGGGAGGGAGGAGGAGGAGGAGAGGAGGAGGAGGAGGGGAGAGGGGGAGGAGAGGGAGGAGGGGGAGGATGGAGGAGAGAGAGGGAGGAGGAGGAGAAGGGGAGGAGACGGAGAGGGAGAGGGATCTAGGAGAGGGACGAGGAGGGAGGAGAGGAGGCGAGGAGGGGAGGAGAGAGGAGAGAATGAGAGGAGGAGGAGGGGAGAGGAGAGAAGGAGGAGGGGGGGA
>OLKM01001066.1:143502-146002 GCA_900291075.1 Melanogrammus aeglefinus
CTCCATCTTTGCTGTTCTGCATCGGGAAGAGAAAACAGACAAACGTTCTCAGACCCGCCAGATACAAGATGAAGGCCATCCATCCATCCATCCATCCATCCATGACTGAAGGGTTGTGGAGCAGGGAAGGAAGAGAGGAAGAGAGTTGAGGAGGAGGAGGAAGAGGAGGAGGAGGAGGAGGAGGAGGAGGAGGAGGAGGAGGAGGGGGAGGAGGAGGAGGAGGAGGAGGAAGAGGAGGAGGAGGAGGGAGGAGGAGAGGAGGAGGAGAGGAGGAGGAGGAGAGGAGGAGGAAGAGGAGGAGGAAGAGGAGGAGGGAGAGGAGGAGGAAGAGGAGGAGGAAGAGGAGGAGGAAGAGGAGGAGGAAGGGAGGAGGAAGAGGAGGAGGAAGAGGAGGAGGTAGAGGAGGAGGAAGAGGAGGAGGAAGAGGAGGAGGAAGAGGAGGAGGAAGAGGAGGAGGAAGAGGAGGGGGAGGAGGAGGAGGAGGAGGAGGAAGGTGAGGAGGAGGAGGAAGAGGAGGGGGAGGAGGAGGAGGGAGGAGGAGGAGGGTGAGGAGGAGAGGAGGAAGAGGAAGAGGAAGAGGAGGAGAAGGAGGAGGACGAGGAGGAGGGGGAGGAGGACGAGGAGGAGGAGGAGGAAGAGGAAGAGGAAGAGGAGGAGGAGGAGGAGAGAGGGGAGGAGGGGGAGGAGGGGGAGGAAGGAGGAGGAGGAGGAGAGGAGAGAGGAGGAGGAGGAGGCGGGGTGGGGGGGAGGAGGCGGGTGGGGGGAGGAAGAGGAGGAGAAGGGGCCGGGTCAGGAGGCGGGTGGAGCTTGTACCTGTCTGTCGCTGTCCCTGGCGGGGGAGTGGGGCAGGCGCGGGGTGGAGTGGCCAGAGCTCGGGGGCGAGGGGGAGGCGAGGGTGGAGGAGGTGAGGGAGGGGGTCATGTAGCCCCGCGACCCGAGGGAGTGTGGGGGGAGGGAGGGGCCGTCCATCGCCACGCTGCTGACCCGGCTCTCGATCTCCTCCGCCCGCTGCTCTGTGCTCTCCTTCTCCTCCTGAATCAGCCTGGGGGACAGAAGACATACTGGACGTCAGCCTGGGGGACAGAAGTCATACTGGACGTCAGCCTGGGGGACAGAAGTCATACTGGACGTCAGCCTGGGGGACAGAAGTCATACTGGACGTCAGCCTGGGGGACAGAAGTCATACTGGACGTCAGCCTGGGGGACAGAAGTCATACTGGACGTCAGCCTGGGGGACAGAAGTCATACTGGACGTCAGCCTGGGCATCCAAACCCTGACCTGGACCGCTGGAGGGCTAACGAGTGATGAACGGCCCACCTCCAGGGGCGGTGCCAAACACGCATCGGAAAAATATCACTGCACGCAATTGGACAACACTACCACCAATCAGAAGGACACAAGGGGTGACGTATCCAGACCAGCGGAGCTAACCAATAGATAACACCGATGTGATTGGTTGATGTTGTGGCCCAGGGGAATCGGGGAGTGAGTTTATCGCTCGTTCCCAGAGTGACTCGCTGAGCAAATCCAAATTGTGCCCTCGCGATGACTCTTGACTTCCAGGGTAACTTCGTGTCTTAATCTCCGCCTTCAGCTGCCCATAATAACACTAATAATATGAAGAATAACATTATTAGGACAATTCATGAGACCTACTTGATCTCCTTGTTGATGGCTTCCAGCTGCTCCTGCAGCATGATGGCAAGGGTCTGGACGTCCGTCTGTCCGCTGGGGGACAGGAGCTCCGAGCCGAACATCGTCTCCCGGTCCTCCTCGTCGTCGGAGCAGCTCCCTTCCACCCCTCCGTCGTACCCGGGGGTGAGCATGGACGGGTTGTCCCACTCCCCATACTGGGCGGGGGGGAAAAGGTTAAGGTCAGGATTTACGTCATCATCGTCATCATCATCATCGTCATCATCGTCATCATCATCATCATCATCATCATCATCATCATCATCATCATCATCATCGTCATCATCATCGTCATCATCATCATCATCATCATCATCATCATCCTCATCATCATCATCATCATCATCATCATCATCATCATCATCATCCTCATCATCGTCATCATCATCGTCATCATCATCGTCACCACAACAGCCACCAGCCCCACCCTCACCCTTACCTTGTTGTTGTCATCGCGAGGTCCCCAGCGCCCGCGGTGGGTGCGTCGGACCACAGCTCCCCCCGATGGCAGGGATCCGCCCTGCGGGTAGCGGAGCTCCGAGGCACTGCCTGGGAGGGACCGCCTGAAGAGGGTGGAGGGGAGGGAGCTCACACTGCCCGCCCTGGGGGAGGTCACAGCTGTTAGCGCTCCACAATCACTGCCGCTAACACTGAGCATGTTTACATGCAACGCTTAGTCCGATTACAGCCATAGTTTGACTATGCTCCTCAATCGGACAACTGCAATTGTCGGAGTACAGATGGCGGGGGGAAAATCGATTCATCGGCCAAAGCTTGTCATACCCCGGTACGATAGGTGGCGCTTTA
>OLKM01001066.1:156002-177000 GCA_900291075.1 Melanogrammus aeglefinus
GGTTCAAATGGCGGAAGCATTTCTGTGATATGCTTTGGCCCTGAAGCGTTGGGTGCTTATTTTGTAGGTGAGCAGCAGTATTTTAAAATAAACCCTCGGACATACCGGGAGCCAATGCAGGGATTTGAGAATTGTTGAAATGTGTTCAGATTTCGTTTTTTTTTGTGAGAACTCAAGCAGCAGCATTCTGAGCAAGCTTTAGCTGCATAAGAGCTTCCTGGGGAAAGATAATCAAATGTACTAGTAATAAAAGCAGGGAGATGGTTTTTCTAGGTCTTGTTTTGACATGAGTCCTCTTAGTCTTGTTGTGTTTTTTAGGTTATAGTAGGCCGGTTGTATCACTGCCTTGATGTGGCTGTTGAAGGCTCAAGATTTCTGGCATGAATTTGGGGTTTTAAGGAAAGGGACTCCAGGTGTAGGCTAGCATCCAGTCTCTCATCGTTGGCACCGAAAACAATGATCTCAGTTTAGTCCATATTTAGTTGTAGGACATTCTGGCACATCAAGTCCTGCGCCTGCTCAATACACTGCCGGAGCAGATCTATAGGGTGACAGCCGGCTGGTGATAGAGTCATATACATTTTTGTATCGTCTGCATAACAATGGTCATCATCGTTGTTATTTCACATAATTCAGTATATTTGAACGTTGGGGGACTCCACATGTCATGCTAGTTAGTTCAGATACATGGTTACTTAAGGAGACTAAATAGTTCCTGACTTGTAGATATGAACCAGTTTAAGATTTTTTTTTTAAATCGGTTGAAAAGTATAGACTGGTCAACAGTGACCAACAGCACTGCGGTCCAATAGAATTGATATTGGAAATGTCATTTCATTGACTCTGTTTTAAAAAGAACAATTAGATGAGAGCAATTCTGACAGAAAGGTGAGAGACAAAGGGAGAGAGGGGAGAGTGTCAGTTTAGGGCATGCACAGATAGAATAAAGAGTAGTAACAGAAGAGGAAGAGGAAGAGGAGGAAGGAGGACTTACCCGCGTGTTGTTGCGCTCCGCTTTCAGCTCAGAGATCTCCTCCTCTCTCTCCAGGAGCTGCTCCCGACACACGTTCAGCTCCTTGGTCAACACAGCAAACTCCTGCAAAGACAACTAATCAGACACCCTGATACATGGCGGTAAAGGATAATGACCAGCGTCCGTTAAACTACGAGCCTGGACCTAAAGATGGGTCCGCGAGAGTGTGGTTGGGGCGCTTTCTGAGTGGGCGGTCGGAGTCCTGCTGTAATTGTCTTATGGGTCCTCAATATTAAAACCCTGGGCTAAACAAATCATACAGTTAGAGACGTATAGAGATAAACACTGTAGACCAATCAAATGCTTGTTTTTTGGTCGCGGGAGCAGTTCTTTCCACAACCTGGCAGAGCCTAGCAACACCTTAACAGAACCTGACAATACTAACAGAACCCACTAAAGCTAACAGAACCTAAGAATACTAACAGAACCCACTAAAGCTAACAGGACCTGGACAGTTCTTTCCACAACCTAGCAGAGCCTAGTAACACCTTAACAGAACCTGACAATACTAACAGAACCCACTAAAGCTAACAGAACCTAAGAATACTAACAGAACCCACTAAAGCTAACAGAACCTGACAATACTAACAGAACCCACTAAAGCTAACAGAACCTGACAATACTAACAGAACCCACTAAAGCTAACAGAACCTAACAATACTAACAGAACCCACTAAAGCTAACAGAACCTGACAATACTAACAGAACCCACTAAAGCTAACAGAACCTGACAATACTTACAGAGCCTAGCAACACTTACCAAAACTAGCAACACTAACAGAATATAGCACCACACTTACATTACCTATCGATACTAATAGAATCTAACAATACTAACAGAGGCTAGCAATACTAACACAACCTAGTAACACTACCAGGACATAACATCATACTCACAGAACATAGCACAACACCAACAGACCCAAGCAACACTAACAGAACATAACAACACTTACAGAACATAACAGCCCTAACAGAGACTAGCAACACTAACGGAACCTAGCAGGGAGCAGATCTATGTTCCGAAGGTCTATTTTGGTAATAATAATAATAATACATTTTATTTATAGCGCACTTTACATCAACTCAATGACCTCAAAGTGGTGCGCCCATAGTTTGGAGCCTCGTCCTGGAGGCGGTTGGCCTGTCCAGAGCGGAGGTGGCGTGAGGAGGAATGGGGGGTCATGAGTTCTTTTTGGTATAGGGGGGCAGTGCCATGGAGGCACTGGTGGGACAGAAGGGAAACCTTGAATTCGATGCTGTACTGGACAGGAAGCCAGTGGAGGGATAGACAACTAGGTAGGTTCCTAAGGTCCGCTGTCAGTCACAGCTTAAAATAGAAGATGTTCAAAATCCACTATAGCTAAATTTAGAATAACCAAAAAAAAATAATAATACTGGATTTAATATTTAAGTACTATCAGATTTTTTTACATCAATAGAAGCCCAATGTGAAGGGCGAGAGTTTGATTCAAAAACATGGATGCTAGGCTAGTTTACACCAAGGGTTAGCATTAAGCTGGCCTTCGGTGACACGAAGACTCCAACCATTTGATGAAGCTGTTCCCTCGAGTGCAGGCCTGTTACAGTGAGGGCCATATGGCAGTACTCTGGGAACAGAAACCCTATTTGACGAGTTTCTGACAATAGCCCATCTCCTATTAAGCCAGCAAAGATCTTTATCAGGTTCCAATCCTGTGCTATAATGGAGCCGGGAAACACAGGACTGAGAAGACCAGCCCCTGGGAGAGCACACGTTAAACTGGGGAACATATAGGACCCTTGAAACATGGGAATGACCCAACCTAGCAACATAAACATAACATAGCAACACTAACAGAACATAGCAGCATGTTAACAGAACCTAGCAGCACCTTTACAGACAGATCCACACAGACAGAAACCAATGTGAACATAGCAACGCCCCTAACATCATCTAAAAACACCCTAACAAGACCAAGAAACACCTTCAGAACCTAGCAAAGAACCTAACAGAACCTAGCCACACTCACTTGACCTAGCAACACTTTGGCCGAACCTAGCACCACCCTAACAGAACCTAGCAACCCTGACAGAGCCTATTAGAAAGAGCAAACAAGAGAACGACTACAGGGGAAGGGCTGGTAGAGAAGGAAATCAGAAGAGAACTTTACAGATGGTGACACAGTGGGACTGTTGGCTCAGCAGAGCGGACGGCTAAAGGCTTTGCTCTCCTCTTCCCTGCACTGTTCTATTCTAGTCCTCCTATCTGTCCATTCATACACAATCCTGCCATTACCCATAGGATACAACAATTACCCCATTTGATACTGTCTTCACCCATATAATACTACTATTACGCATATGATGCTACCATATGAAAAACAGGGACATTTATAGTCTGACGTTATTATTTCTGGAATAAAAATAAATGGGACATATTTTGATGAGGACCATTATTATAATGGTACATGTGTTACTCTGAGAAGATGTCCAAGCCAAGTTAAGCCAGAGTAGGCTACCCAAAAAGGGGATGGATCTATATTGGATCAATAGCATACGGTTTCTGACGGGTCGTGACTGCTTATGGTATAACGCCGGGAGATAGACCCAGCATAGCACGGTTGCGTCATAGTCTTTCAGATAGACATAAGACTAATTACCGACTGTCCCAAAATGAATATTTATGAGGAAGCTGGAACCTTTTGCCATTACCAAATCTATTAATATATTTTTTGGAAACAGCGATATATCCAGCGCCAGCTCCAGCCGCTGACAGACCACCAGGAACAGGCACTGCCCCCGAAAAACAGGGACATCTTTTTATTATTTTAAAACACAACCATCCATACAAAACTACCATTATCCTTAGAATATACCATGATCCATACAATACTACCATTATCCTTATAGTACTACCATTATCTTTATAATGCTACCATTATCCTTATAATACTACATTATCTTTATAATGCTACCATTATCCTTATAATACTACATTATCTTTATAATGCTACCATTATCTTTATAATGCTACCATTATCCTTATAATACTACATTATCTTTATAATGCTACCATTATCCTTATAATACTACATTATCTTTATAATGCTACCATTATCCGTATAATACGTCCAAAATCTGTATAATACGTCCATTGTCCCTACATACTAACATCATCCTTAGAATATGCAATGATCCATACATTACTACCATTATCCTTAGAATATACCATTATCCATACAATAATACCATCATCCATACAATACTACCATGTCCTTACAGTACTAACATTATCCATACAATAATACCATCATCCATACAATAATACCGATATCCATACAATACTACCATTATCCATACAATAATACCATCATCCATGCAATAGTACTCCATGGTTAATGGTAGTACTGCAGGGGGAATGGTATACCGTTATCCATGCAACACTAGCATCATCGCCACTTCCATCATCCGTACCCCGACCCTCCAGAACCCCGTCATACTGACCATGCCCCCTACCTGCGGCAGGGCGATGGACAGCTGTCTCTGGAGGGAGTCCTTCTCGTGGCCCAGTTCTCGGAGCCGGAGCTGGGCCGTCCCCAGGCAGTCCTGGGTTTCCCTCAGACTCTCCAGCAGCCGCTCCCTCTCCGTCAGCATGTTCACCATCAGGGACTCAAGGTTCCCCGTGCTGCCGCCCTCGTCGCCTCCTCCCCTGGGCTCCCGGCCGCCGTAACCCCCTCCCCCGGTGGCCCCCCCGGCCCCTCCGCTCCCCGCCGGGGACGAGAGACCCCCTCCCGGACCACCGCGGCCGTCCTCAGAAATGGTGGGCATCACCTCGCACATCATCATGAGACGCTGGCTGGTGACGGAGGCTCCTAACAGCGGCTAGTCTCTGGCCCCGGGCCCAGGTTCCAGGTTCTCAGGTTCCAGGTTCTCAGGTTCCAGGTTCTCAGGTTCCAGGTTCTCAGGTTCTTCTCGGTTCCAAACTCACTTGGTGTGTTTGGTTCGTGGGTCTTCGATGAGCGGTGCTGCAAAGTGCCATGGAAAAAAGAAAAAAACCTGGCCTACTCCTTCAACGCATGGCTCTTCCTTCCCAAGCGCTCCTCGTCCCGCGGGTGGTACGGGGTCCAGAGGGTGAGCTGCAGGAGCTGTCTGCGCTGGGTGGTGGTGGTGGTGGTGGTGGCGGCGGTCGATGGGGGTGGTGGTGGGGGGGGGGGGGGGGGTAGGGGAGAGGTGGGTTTGACGCTGGAATCCTCAACACAGGCGTTGGAATAGCTGAAAGGGAGAGCAAACAGCCCATCACAACACAGCTTTGATGGTCGTGTTTCTACGGCAACAGATGAGGATAGCGGGTCAACTAGGGGGCCAAAGAATCCCCCCGTGCGTTTCGGTTAACCCAGGCCCTCAAGAACCAAGATGGAGGTTGGAAGCATTCTGCATGTGGTGATATATGACAGCCTACATGTGCAAATATGTAATGTGATAGTATATATACGCTTAATGTTATCCAGTGTGATAGTACGGCTGCATGTGATAATAACCCAGTTTGATAGCAGGTATTCATGTGACCGTTAACATCTACTGTGACACCAGGCTTGCATGTGATCATAATCTGATCGTAGGTCTACACGTGGAGCTGTGTGATAGGTCTACACGTGGAGCTGTGTGATAGGTCTACACGTGGCTATATGCGATGGTAGATCTCCACATGAGGACACTGTGTTTAGGCAGGCATGTGATAGCGTCTATAGTGTGACGTTAGACTATATAAGATGACAGTAGGGCTACGTGCGGCGCTTGACTAAGACCACTCTGTGATATCTGCATTGAAAATGTTGGCCTACATAGAATAAAGGATATGTATACATCTTTATTTATTTATATTTATATTTGTTATCTGCACATGACGTCATAGCGTCATCTGACGCTAGGGTGAACCATGAGGTGCCTGAGCTTTTCTTTTGCAGGCTTTGAGTGTGTGTGTGTGTGTGTGTGTGTGTGTGTGTGTGTGTGTGTGTGTGTGTGTGTGTGTGTGTGTGTGTGTGTGTGTGTGTGTGTGTATTCATGTGCATCTCTATGGCACTGTCTGTGTGTGTGCATCAGCACATCATGAGTATAAAGACGTGTGTGACTGTGCTTGCGTGAGAGAGAGAGAGAGAGAGAGAGAGAGAGAGAGAGAGAGAGAGAGAGAGAGAGAGAGAGAGAGAGAGAGAGAGAGGAGAGAGAGGAGAGAGAGAGAGAGAGAGAGAGAGAGAGAGAGAGAGAGAGAGAGAGAGAGAGGCAATGTAGCTATAAAAAGATTTTTAAACATTTGACATCCGGCAGTATTTGAAATGGCGTAGCTGAACGTCTCAGAGCAACGAGCACTAGGCGCACCGCTGTGATCAATAAGTAATAATCCTACAGGAGAGACCGCGAGACGAGATGACAGCTCGAGAGATTCCGAGGCTCGAGCGCTCCTCACACGCGCTCCTCACACACACACGCACGCACACACACGCGCACACACACACACACACACACACACACACACACACACACACACACACACACACACACACACACACACACACACACATTCACACACTCACGCACACGCGTGTGCTCGTGCACGCGCGGCGCGGTACACCCGTCGTGCTATAGGTCTTTCTATGAATCCGGATCCTAAGATGTGAGCTCTGATGATGTGAGGCTCGCGCCGGGGAGCGGTAATAGCGGGTCCGGATGAGAGTATTCTGGGATGGATCTGCTGAGGCTGACAGCCAGGCCCAGATGTTCCACTATACAGCCAATCACACACACGGCTGCTCCGGCGCGCCGTTAGTCCCAATGTACAGGCGCCGTAGCCCTCACCATACCACCCTAAGCCATACCTTCCTTCAATCTACCATCCTCCACCCTCCCACCCTACACCCTACAATCCTCCCCGTGCAGGTACGACGGCAGAGCGCGCCCTCAATACATCGCGCTGTATTGCTGAGGTGCACGTCAAACCGAGACATTATTATCCATTTAAATAGCCTTTTATTCACACACACACACACACACACACACACACACACACACACACACACACACACACACACACACACACACACACACACACACACACACACACACACACACACACACACACACACACACACACACACACACCATGCACGCGCCTGCACGCACGCACGAGACTGTTCTGTTTGCAGCCCGCTCCGTGCATATTTGACGTCTAATTCCGTTCAGAGGAAACCAGGCTGCATGGCGGAGGGCGCGAGGGGTCCATCCCTTACCTCGGTCATCCACGCGCGGAGCCCATCCCGTCCCTCCGTGTTTACCGGGAGATATTCCGGTGGTGTGTCCGCTCCCCTCGAGCCGAGCCGCCTATGTGTTTTCTCTCCTCTTCCTCCCCTCCGAAGCCTCTTCTTAAAGGAACACTCTCTCCTCTCGCGACGCGCACCGATCTCTCTACTCCGTGATTTACACGCACGCTCACTCGCACGCACGCACGCGCATACCCACACACAGACACACAGACACACACTCACACATTTACAAACACGCACTCACACGGATGCAGGGCAATCATACAATTGATTTATAATCAAACGCGTGGCCATATGTAGAATTGGTAACATTTAGTCAAAGGTGCGGATCACGTGACAGGCAGCTGAGTCGACTCTGAGCTTTATTATAATAGACGGTCCCGCTTTGTCTCCATCACTGGGAGTTGAAGATGTATGACGTCATCGAGCTCGGGTTAGACCTTCTTGACAAGTCATCATAAATGAACATTTACATGACAAAGTCCACGGGAGGAAAATCGGGGAAAACCCTTCTAAACGATGTAGGAAACGGACTCGGTGACATATTGGCCCACAACAGATGGAGACATGATCAGGTAAAGTTCAAACTTGTAATCATTCATTAGCCGCTGTGCATGACGTCATTTGTTGGTGTGTGTGTGTGTGTGTGTGTGTGTGTGTGTGTGTGTGTGGTCCCTGGATCTCTGCATCCTCACTCTCTGTGGGTCCAGTCCACACAAGGTGCTTCTCGCTTTAAGAGAGCAAGGCTGGAACAGATGATGTAATGTGTTCTCAGACAATGATGTCATGCACTGAGACACGGGGAGCATTTAAAGTGACAAAGGCTTTTTTTTTTACCGGAACCGGGCGAGCGAGGGTTAATGACAGTCTTCTGCACGAGCTGAGAGGACGGTCCCGAATTATAGACGCAACCCCCTGAAAGCTATAAATATACGGATCACTTATGCGAGAGCTCTAGCAACACATACGCCACTTTTATTAATTAGGACAATCAGGAACACGTTGAGATGTTAGAGATTAAAACATTAACTAATTCGCAGTTAGTCACAACTCAACAGTAACAGTCACAAACCAACAGCAACAGTCAGTCACGGGACGGAATGGACCAATGATTAAGCACCCCTATACAGTATAGGTTTACCTCCCTGTATATATAAAATATGCAAGTTTATATCTCCACATTAGGCATATTTTTTTAAATCACCATATATCGCTGACGACAAATTAGCAGTACATTATTATTCAAACATTTTCATTGGAATAATTTTCATCTCTCATTTGTCTTCCATTTTGATATTCCAACTATCAATTAAGGTCCACATTCTCAAAGTCTTTCTAAGCCGCACTCTTCCTCTCCTCCTCCCCTCCAACTCTTCTTTTCTCTTCGGTACTTAAGGTTCACCAGACATTGTCTCTCTCTCCTTCTACAAACTCGTCCGCAGGACCGTCACCCTGGTGTGGCCAAAGCCAGCTCCTCTTAACACCGTTGTGACATCACCGAACCCGGAGTCGCCAGGGATGGCCTCTCTGCTGTCACTCAAACTGCTGCTCTTCCTGAACACCCTGGTCTGCTCCTGGTTCCTCTTCCTCCCCTCCTGGCCCTTCTTTCTCTCCTCTTGGTCCCTGTTCACCTCCTCCGAGATGATTACCTCCTCTGAGGTCTTCGTCCCTCCCCCTGGTTCATCCCCAAGACGGGGGGCCTCTTCCTCCTTCCCCTTCTCCGCCCCTTCTCTCCTCCCCTCCCCTTTGATGTGGTGGAGGATGTCCTGCTGAGAGGTGGAGGAGGAAGTGGAGGAGGAGGAGGAGGAGGAGGAGGAGGAGGAGGAGACCTCTGGCAGGACTTCAGGAGCTAAAGCTTCCAGTTCCTCCTGGATACTGAGCTCCTCTAGATCTTCACCTTGTTTGGACAGGGAAGGAGAGGTGCTGAACCAATCAGAAGGTGCTGGAAGGCTGATGCCTTGGAACAGGGCGTCCCACTCCCTCCGACTGGTACCCCTCTGACCCTCGGAGGCCGTCATCCCCTCCCCGGGCGGCTCCTCCAAGCTTTCAGCGTCGTTGTTGTTGTTCCGGTCGCTTCGGACCTTGTGGTCGCTTCGGTCGTTGACGTCGTTTCCGTTGTGGTCGCCCGGTGTGACGTCCGTGTCCGAGATGCTGACGTCACATGCGATCTGGTAGAACAGCGCGTGGTTCTCCTTCATCTTCTCCAGACTGAGGTGGCTGACGTGGGAGGAGGAAGAGGAGGAAGAGGAGGAGGCGTCGCCGGCGTCGGACACTGGCTGCTCCGGTTTTTCCGGCCGGCTGGTGATGTCAGCGACCTCCTGGTCACAGAGTGGCTCCGCCCCCTGGCTCTGCAGCGGGATGAACCCCTGCCACTGATTGGTGGAGAGGAACCACTGGGCCCGGCTGGACTGGGACCGGTCGTCTCCATGGCGACGGTCCGGGGAGACCTGGCGGCCGTCCTCCCGCTGGTACCAGGTCACGGAGCTGGAGTGTTTGACGGAGCCGTTCGTCCCGCGGGGCTCCGGCCGCCCGGAGCTCCTCGGCTCCGCCTCCTCCTCCTCCTCGGCCTCACCGCCCCGGCGCTCTGCTGACCCGTCGCTATGGTAACGGACCCCTGGACCAGCAAGAGGATGGAGGGATAAAAGCATGAACTTCATGACCCCCCCCCCCATTCATCAGGACTCATTCAGTTCTCTAAGCCCAACCCTGTTCTGTTAGCCTCGCTATGGTCTGGTCCTCGCTATCTTGTGTAAGCCTAGGCTTAGTTTGTTTGCCTAGGTATAGATCTGTCGTTGTTTTAGCCTAACTATATTCTGTAAACTAGCTTTGAACTTTTAGCTTAGCTATTTGCCTTGAGCTTAGCTATGTTCTGTTAGCCCGTATTTTGGAAGGAGGAAGATCTAATATAACTTATTTTAAAAGTGCAGTTTGTACATCTGCTGGAATTGGTGCAGTTCAAATTGAGTTTGAATTTGGATAAACACTCATCACACTATAATGATACAGGAAGCATCCTCATGCACCATACAATTATTTGTTCGAAATTTCTATATCTACTTCTGAATCCCATTGCCACTGTTCAGTGTGTCATAGAGAAAGGTTTGAATGCCAAGTCACCATGGCAACTGGGAACACGGCGATGTCACAGGAAGTACCTAGTGTCTGGCTGGCCAGCTTCCTGTCATCAGTCAGGAGAGGAACTTCTTTGTCTGACGCGGAGGACAGGTGAACAGGAGTGGTAGAGCTCTCTCTTACTGCACTGAGAGAGAGAGAGAGAGAGAGAGAGAGAGAGAGGAGAGAGAGAGAGAGAGAGAGAAGAGAGAGAGAGAGAGAGAGAGAGAGAGAGAGAGAGAGAGAGAGAGAGAGAGAGGAAAAAAGCGAGGGAGGGGAGAGATAGACAGAGATTGAGGACAACATATCATAATGTGTTCATATGTGTATTTATTAATTAATTTCACACACAAACACACACAGGCACACACATGGACACGCAAACGCACACGCACACACACACACACACACACACACACACACACACACACACACACACACACACACACACACACACACACAGACCTGCGGACGACCCTCTCTCTGATTCGCTGAACTCGTCTGAGTTTGGCCTCTCTTTGCTCAGGGGTCAAAGCAAGGTCATGAGTCTGGCCGGGGTTCAAAGGTCGGGAGGGCGGGTCTTGAGCCTGTTCAGGAAGTCGTCATAATGGGCATAAAACCTCATTACGAAATCTGAACATCATGAACTTAATTTATTTAATTCAGTTGGGAAAGTGGTAATTATTATTTTCAGAACATCAGACTGATAATTAGTCTAGAGCAGGAAGGGTTGGGGTCTCACCAGCGTGTCGGCGGTCGGCCCCCCGTCCCGGGCCCCATTCTCCGTCTGCCGCGGGGGGGACTCCCAGCTCACCATGCGCTGGCGGGCCGGCACGTAGTCCAGCCCGGAGGGGGGTCTCGGGGACGGGCGGGGGTCCGGGATCTGCTCGGGCAGGGGGGGGCTGAGCTCTGGGGGGGGGTCGTCCACGGCCACTCTGCGCGCTACCAGGGAGGAGGGCAGTGTCGCCGTGACGACCCGCGTCACGCGCAGCGGGAACGGCGTCTGGGGGAACGATTGGTGGGGGTCAGTTACAGTACACACCCTAATCTGGTCCAGTCTGACAAGGTCTGGACTGGTCAAGACTAGTTTGGTCTGGTCTAATCTGGTCTGGTCTAGTCTAGTTTAGTCTAGTCTCAGTTCTGGTTTAGTCTAGTCTACGGTTCTGGTTTAGTCTAGTCTACGGTTCTGGTTTAGTCTAGTTCTACGGTTCTGGTTTAGTCTAGTCTCTGTTCTGGTTTAGTCTAGTCTCTGTTCTGGTTTAGTCTAGTCTACGGTTCTGATCCGTCTAGTCTGGTTTATTGTCTCTTGTCTGGTCTGGCCTCGTCTTGTCTTGTCGGATCTGGTCTACTCTGGTCTCTGGGCTTGTTTAGTCTGGTCTGGTCTGGTCTCTGGGCTTGTTTAGTCTGGTCTGGTCTGGTCTCTGGGCTTGTTTAGTCTGGTCTGGTCTGGTCTCTGGGCTTGTTTAGTCTGGTCTGGTCTGGTCTCTGGGCTTGTTTAGTAGGGTCTGGTCTGGCTTGGCTTGTCTAGGCTAGTCAGGGCTGGTCTGGTCTAGTCTGGTCTCTGGTCTTGATTAGTAGGGTCTGGTCTGGTCGTCTAGTCTAGTCTGGGCTGGTCTAGACACCTCGTCTCTGGGTTCAGAGCTCCTGCTGCGTCGGGGGCCGCATGGCATGATGGGAGGTTTCTTCCGGCTGGCCGGCTTCTCCTTGGTCCTCATCTGCTCCTCCTCCCCCATCCTCGCTCCCTGCAAGAGAACATCAATCCACTCTGTCATTATGAATAACAAGGAATCATTATTGAACGCTATTAATCATAACTCACAACGATGCAATTATAACATATGATATTAGTTCCTTGGCCACTACAAAATTCATAATGACGCAAAATGATAATGTTATTAGTGATACAATTAATGAATCAGTTGGGAGGACAACATTGGGGGTTTGGTGTGGCTGTAGGGTTTCTGGAGCTGTACTGATTGGGGTGTGGGGGTGAAGATGCGAGGTGGGGAAACACTGACACAGATAAAGACGGCAGGCAGAGAGGGAAGCAGACAGCAGTGAGCCTCCACCGCCCCCTGTTGCCTGCAGGTGGTACTGCATCCTGGCCTAGTTGTGGAAGAAGACGAGAGACGTGGAGTTTGGCTGCAGAACAAGAGATCTGCTGCTATATGTGGACTTGGGAATGGGGGGTGTGTGGAGCATACCTTGTGTGACGTGATGGTAGAGTCTGGTGTCCGCCTCCACCCCACCGGCCCTGCAAACATACCAGGAGGGAATGTTCAAGTACTCAAGAGTATTCATGGATTCACAATTTCCATGCACTGACTTCCAAGTGTTCATTTATTCACACTATTTATGTATTATAATTGTGTTATCACAGGGTTCATGGATTCACAATGTTTGTGTATTAACACCGTTAAGTAATAACACTATTTGTGTGTCCGTCTGTTCATGTATTCATCACGGTATTATGGTAGCCTGGTTTTGATTTGCCGCCGAAGCAGTGAAGAATAAAACATCTAAAAAAAACACAAGCATTGGAAATGTCGGTCAAAACCACAAGGCCAAATACAGACAATGTGTTCTCATCTCAGGGTTGGGCAGTTTTGAGTGGAAGTGTCTGGGTTAGAGTTTCACATAACTGAACAGTTGAAAAACTCTGAAACAGAAATACACGATGATAACCGAACCCTGACAGGTTGTGTACGCTCACCTGCTTGGCTCCTCCCATCACCCCGTCCATCACCCCGTCCATCACCCCGTCCATCACCCCGTCCATCACCCCGTCCATCACCACGTCCATCACCACGTCCATCACCCCGTCCATCATTCCTCTGTTGGGACACACCACAGAAACACACATATATCAGACACAATATTTATCTAACAACATACGCAGTCAACACCACGCAAAACTATACTACGTGAAATGCATAGTCAATACCTAGATTACACAGTAAATAAACACAGTAAAAAAATAAATAATGCTACATCAACTTCTCTCAAGTATAAAATGCACACTCAGTAACACATGGACATACGAATAGGCAGCTCTCACCTCATAGGACGGATCGGTCCAGTCGTACTGTGGAGCCCTCATCTGATTGGCTTCCTGCAGTTCCTGAGGTAGAGGTGGGCGGGTCGGGGCCATTAGCTCCGCCCCCTTGTAGTATTAAAGCCGTTATAACAGTTTAGTAATAGTTTAAAGAAACAAGACAAGAACCCAAAATGGCAGGTCCAACACATAAGAAACACCACCACCACAACAACAACAACAACAACAACAACAACAACAACAACAACAACAACAACAACAACAACAACAACAACAACAACAACAACAACAACACAAGTGAAGAGGGTCCAGTCCTACCACGTGAGCTGTGCTCTGCAGGGTCTGTGACGGAGAAGGAGGGGAGGTTGAGTGTGTGTGATGGTCTCTCACCGCGGGGGGCACTGGGAACAGATGGTAAATAAGTATTAACATTGGTATTGCCACTAGAACAATATAATGATCAGCCGACAACACGTATTCTGTAACAAACACACACACACACACACACACACACACACACACACACACCACACACACACAACACACACCACACACACACACACACACACACACAACACACACACAGCACACACACAAACCATGCTGCCTCAAATTGGAGGCAGCATGGTTGTGTGTGTGTGTGTGTGTGTGTGTGTGTGTGTGTGTGTGGTGTGTGTGTGTGTGTGTGTGTGTGTGTGTGTGTGTGTGTGTGTTTGTGTGTACACTAGTGTGTGTAGTCTCAGCAGTGCAGAATGGTGGTCCCTGTTGGGTCTCAGAGCAGACAGGACGTCCTCCATCATCCAGAGGTCCCTCTGAGCCTGGGACTGATGCTACACACACAACGCGCACGCACGCCACGCACGCACGCAACGCACGCACGCAACGCGCGCACGCACGCACCAGCACGCACGCACGCACGCACGCACGCACCAACGCACGCACACACACACACACACACACACACACACACACACACCACACACACCACACACCCAGACACACACACACCCCACACACACCCAGCACCACACGCATCACACACAGCGCACACGACGCACACACACGCATGCAACGCACACACACACACACCCGCACACACCGCACGCACACACACACACACACACACACACACACACAATATAGACAATATAAACCATTATATACACACTATACTGTATATTTGCACACACAATACAGCCACTATACACACATTATATACACACTATACACACAATACAGACACATTAATTAAAAGATAGAGAATGTTATTGTGTTTGATTGGCACCAATATATAACGTGTAGTTCTGTTACCTGAGGAGACCCAAAGTCTGTGATGTGCTGCAGGTGAGATCTGATGACTGACAGCTCACTCTCCATCCTCTCGTACTGAACCCACACCCTCTCCATCTCCTACACACACACACACACACACACACACCACTCACACACACCACAACACACACACACACACACAACGCACACTGACACACACACACACACACACACACACAACACACACACACACACACACACACACAACCACACAACACACACCACACACACACACACACACACACACACACACACACACACACACACACACACACACCACACACACACACACACATTAACGTACTCTCTCTCCATCCTCAAACACGTGGAGGCCATACAAGACGAGGAGGAGCAGCGCATGGTCCACCTGCTGTCCTTCAGGTCCTCAAAGCCTACCAGAGAAACGTCACACATCCTGGCGCGGATCGTGACCAGCTCTTCCTGCAGCAAGGCCTTCTGGGAAAGGGCCGCATCCTGGGTCCTCCACTCCTCCAGCTGCATCCTGCTGGTCTCCATGGCAACCTGCATCCTGCCCATCTCCATGGCAACCTGGACACTGTCCTGCAACACGGCCACAGAGATCTGAGAGGACACGAGAGCTCTTTACCGCCTGTTGACAGGTTATCAACACGTTGTTAAACACAACCAGAGATCCCATGTTACCACCATGTTACCACGTTAATAACATGTTATTAAACGGTTTATAATGCCGTGTTCTTTGGAAAAGGTACTCAAATCAGGGTCGCTTGTAACTCACTTTATTTGGTAAAGATTTGGACTAGTCTCTATGAGGCAAAGGGAGGGAATTGTACGGGCACGCGTGGAGATCCACTTAGGGCATCTGAAAGATGCGTTACCTGGAGCGTTCTGGCCCCCCTGGGCTATGTGTTGGGACTTTAATACTGGGCAGGCATGGACTCAGTAATGTGCTCTGATTGGCTAAGCATGGTGCTTAACTCCCGCCTCCTGGATACCCGGATGTGTATTCTATGCTGCTCTCTAGTGGCTATGTGTTGGCATTGCAACTTGGTTTGTGGCTATGTGCGGGAGGTGCACTTTTTTTTGTGGCCTTGAGCGTCTGGCCTCGAACATCTTGAATGCTCGTATCTCTAGAATTGAAACATGATGTCTTCCTGTATGAGCTGGATGACCCCTATAGGCTCAGGATTCCTCCCTAAGGACGGGAAGCCTCTTTAATTGGTATGGGCATAACGTGGCCTGATGGTAAGAATGTGTGAATTGATGTCACAATAACAGACTAAGAGACCTGAGCGTCCAGGAGGGCTCTTATCACATGTTACCACGTTAATAACATGTTATTAAACTGTAATAACAGAAACAGATTGAGAGGAAATCCCTGGTTAACTCTTTATCGCTTGTTAGCACGCTGTATCCTTTTTTATCAACATGTGAGCAGGTTATCAACCAGTTGGGTCTCAGACCACAGGACTAACCTTGTCACCTGCAGCTGGAGCCAGCTCCATGGACAGAGCCTGCAAGCCAGCTTGTCACACCCACACAGCGCTGGTCAGCACAGCCTGTGGACACACACAGCTGTTTGGAGACGGAAACGCTATTTGGAAAGACATGGTGTCAGTGTATTTTTGATACACGGTGCCGTTTGTTTTCTTCTTTCTTTATGCATCCATGGCAGGTGTTTTGCTAATCGTGTGATTGCTAATCGTGTTGTTTTAACTCACGTCTGCGTCACTCTCCAGCGGGCGGAGGGCTGGGGTGTCCCTCAGCTCCGGCTTCACGGGCTGAAGAACAGGTGGAGCATGTTTATACAGAAGTAGTCCCGAGGCACTTTGGTGTAATCTAGTGTAAATGTATTTCATGTCAAACGTGTACTGTTGATGTTGAAGTATGTGTAAGATGTAGTGACACAACCCGAGAGCGCAGAGCTAGAGGGCAGGCATTGGGAGGAGAGCAACCCTCGCTACCGTAGTCGTGGGAACCACACACACGGACACATGGTTGCCGTGGTGATGGTGGTGATGGTGATGGGTGGGGTGGGGGACGTGTCCAAGTCGGGTCGTCCGCGGCAACGGGGGGAGGGCCTCCGGGAACCCCCCCGTGGAGTGAGACTGAGGAGAGAGAAAGTAATGCCGCAACAACCCTTTAATTCTACTGTAATTATACTGTAATTATACTGTAATTCTACTGTAAAACTACTGTGAACTAGTATGTAACCTACGTATATCACATCGTGTGTTTACTCCTAACCTACTCCTACCTCGTTTAATGACAGTATGGTATTCTTTATAATGAATAGTGTGTTGACCGAATTGAGGAGACGGAAAAACAGTAAAACTGATCATATTGTTACCTTTGCTAGCGGCCTCCGTCCGCTGGAACCGTGTGGACAGAAACCGTATGTCGCTACGGCTACGCACACACACACACACACACACACACACACACACACAGCACACACACACCACACACAACACACACACACACACACACACACACACACACACCACACACACACAATCAAAAAGCTTGGTATTATAACAGAAGTAAAGGTATTACTAGTATTGTTTTTGCCTTGTGGAGTTAGTATTAGTAATGTAAATAGTAGCATTAGATAATAATGAATAGTATAACTTGTGTTGTGTTGACCTGGTTGAGTTCTCTTGTAGTTAGTATTAGTAATATTAATAGTAGGATTAGATTAGTATGAATAGTATTGCAAGTATTGTATTTACCTGGTGGGCTAGTACTGGGGTTGGGGGACTGGGGTCTTATTTAGTTAGTATTCGTAGTAGTATTTTAATAGTAGTAATAGTATCATCAGTGTTAGTAGCTACGCATTAATAGTAACAGTCTGAGTAGTATTAGTATGTACATAGGAGTAGTAACAGTATGAGTAGTGTTACTAGTCTCCATTCACCTTGTTGAGCAATCGCTCCAGGACGGGGGTGGGGGGTGTGGTCTGAACTGGTGTTTGGGGAAGGGGGGAGTGTTAGAAGAGGGGCTGCGGTTCCCTCCCGAAGGGTCGTTCTGGGCCCGATGTCCACCCTTCCACTGGAGTGTGAGGTCGCGACCCAGCTGACCTCTAGGGGTCAAGGACCCCGCCGCAGGGGCGGGGTCCTCCACACCGCAGCGGTCCCTGCTGGAGAGGGGCTTGAGGGAGGAGACACGCATCAAATTACAGAGAACCGAACGTTACATCTGACACTGAGTAGTATGGAGTTTAATAATAAAGTTAACTTAAAATAACTTGTACATAATTAGCTGTGTCGTTATGATGGTTTCTGTTATTTCTGTATTTTCTTGTTTTCTTCTGTATGGATATATTTTATTATTATTATATTTTATATGTTTTTGGTGTATGACAGTACCTTGGTCCGTCTTGCCCGCTGCCGGCGTGGGGGTGCGGCCCGCGCGCCGCCGTTAGGGTGGCTGGGTTCGCTCAGGCGTTCGGCTGACGTGTCGGGGCTTCTGGAGGAAACATTCTCCCCTCGGAGGACGGGCTGGCCACCGACTCACTGCTGCCCCTAGCTGAGAGAAGTCCTGGGTAACTGCAGCAGCGTCTGAAGTCACAGATATAAGGAAACGATACTGTTTACAAACGCCGTTGACGTAATGGTGAAATGCTATTTAAAGGCTGTTCAATTTTATTACTATCGAACTACTAACAAAACTGTTACAATACTGCTAAAATACAGTACAAATAATTGTAAATATGTTGAAAAACTGTGTTACAATATTAATTAGGTGGTTTGTGTTAGTGTGTGTCTGGTGGTGTTTTGGATATGTTTTTAGTGTGTGTTTAGTGTGTGTTGGTGTGTAGTGTGTTTGTCCTGTTTGGTGGATGTAGCTGGTGATGTTTGTCGTCTGCAGTTGTGTGGTCTTTGTTTGGTGTGCGTTAGGTCTAATAATGGTGTGTGTGTTATGTTTTCTGTGTGCGTTTGGTATTTGTTTGCTGTGTGTGTCTGGTATAGGCCTGGTGTATGACTGGTACATGTGTTGGTTATCTATGTGTTGTGTGTGATTGTTGTGTATACATGCTGTATGTCTGGTGTGTGGCTTTGGTTATTTGTTGTGCTCGCTGTGTGCTTTGTATACATGCATGGAGAGTGCGTTCTGTTGGGGTTGGGGTGGAGTCGTGCATGTCCGTGCCAGGTGGTTGCCTGGTTCCAACCTGTTGAGCGTGCCCTCCTGCTCCCAATGGCAGCGGCCTGGCCCAGAGCCTCCGACCCAGCCCAGCATGTCCTCTGGGTGTCTGCGCTGAGTAGTACGACGCATGCCTGGTGCACCACCTGCCGCTCCGTCACAGCAGCACCGCTCGTCATCATGGGAGCTCTCTCACGCTCGCATTAAAAACGCTTCATATGTAGGGTTATTTAGAGCGCTTTACTATTAAAATGTACGTTCTTTAAATCCTTATTTCAAACTTTATTTTTTTTTTAATCTACTTCTATTAAATAAATAGTATTGATCCTTTAGTATTAACACTATCTTATCTATCTTTATTAAAAAATGGTATTATTTAGTCTTAATTAACACATTATTCTGTATTTGAAACTATATTAATTAGTCATCATTGGTAGTTTAGTTTAATCTTATCAGCCAGGCAGGTTACAGCCGAAGAGTGAGTCAAAGGTTTTGAGAAGAGCACCTGAATGTGTACCTCCTGTTCTTGCCATTCCTCGTTGAGCAGCACAGGATGTTGTAGCTGGGTAGGGGGAAATACTGCCAGCACGCTCTCCCTCTCTGCTGTTCTGCAAGAAAACACACACAACACCACACCCACACCCACACACACACACACACACACACACAACACACACACACACACACACACACACACACACACACACGACCAACACAACTCACAGAACTCCAGTCAAACACTCAGGACAAAAGTACCAGATGTGTGCTGACCAAGTGGTTTTTTTCCAGTACTGTTGGCGAAAGCAAATTTTTCAGCATGCTGGTTCACAAGTGGGCTATTCTGACAGCATGACAGTTAACTAGTGCGCTCGAAAGACAGTACGCTAGTCTGGTAGGGTGGCAGCGAGTGTGACACTGCACTTGGGTGCTAGTATGACAGTATAGTAGTATGATGGTACAGTGTACTAGTGTGATAAGAGGCTAGTGTGATAGCATGCTAGAATACTGTCTGCTGGAGTGTGTGCGCTGTGGGCTAAACTTACTTTATAGTAGAACAACACATGAGTTTGACTAGCACAAGACCATCTTCTCTTCCACAGTTTCAACCTGCACTGTCCTTTATAACACACAGCAGAAATGTCAAAAATGTCAGAATCATACAGTTAACACAGCTTAAGACAAATGGGTTTGAATCATTCAATGTTTTCAAATCATATTTAAATGTTTGGCGCAAGATAACAGAAGGTCAAGTAAGGAAAATAGGTTTTTGGCCGCGGTAGGAGTGTGCTGGAGGTTGGAGGTGTGTGTGTGTGTGTGTGCGTGTGCGTGTGCGTGTGCGTGTGCGTGTGCGTGTGTGTGTGTGTGTGTGTGTGTGTGTGTGTGTTGTGTGTGTGTGCTTGTGTGTGTGTGTGTGTTTGTCTTTGTAGGAGGAATTTTGTGTAGGAGAGATAGGAGGTTGGTGTGTGTGAGAAGTAGTTTTTTTGTTGTTTTTTAGGTAGATGGTGTGTATGGGGGCTAGAAGGTGAGGATAGGGGGTGTGTGCTTGTGTGCGTAGGAGATGTATGTGTGTGTGTGTGTGTGTGTGTGTGTGTGTGTGTGTGTGTGTGTGTGTGTTGTGTGTGTGTGTGTGTGTGTGCAGGAGGTTGGCGCTGAGGCACCTTCTTGTTGAGCCAGCCTCTGATTACACCGGACAGTCGGGTCTCTTCTCGACGACCGTACCTCCTTCCAAATGACTGGAGCTTCTTCCCTCCCCGGACTGGGGAAACCATGGCAACCGTCAACATCACCGTCACTTTGACAATCATCATCATCATCATCATCATATCAATCGTCAATGCCCAACATCATCATCGCATCATCATCATCATCATCATCATCATGTCGTCATCGTCATCGTCGGTTCATCATCATCAACATCGTCATTATCATCATCGTCATCGTCATCGTCATCATCGTCATCGTCATCGTATCGTCATCATCATCATCATCATCGTCGTCATCGTCGTCAATCATCATCATCATCATCATCATGGTCGTCATCGTCATCGT
>OLKM01001067.1:0-7500 GCA_900291075.1 Melanogrammus aeglefinus
GGAAGGGGGGTCACTAATATGGGCTTCAATCAATTATTCTTTTGTTCCTATCGGGAGGAAAACATTTTCATGGTGAATGGTTTTGCCTAAATAGGTTTCCACCTCAAATAATTCAATTTCTGTTAATTTGATTGATTTTGAACCAGGGGGAAATGGGATCGTGATTTAAAGCTCTTTTATTTCTAATAAAACATTAACTAGAGGAAAAGCTTGGAACAAAATCTATTTTTCCAACAGTAGGAGGAAAGGTCTGACAGTTTTTAAGGAAAGTCTCCTAATAGGTATTTTATTTCTGTAGTGGCCATCCATGATATCACGCTTTTGAGACACACACACACACACACACACACACACACACACACACACACACACACACACACACACACACACACACACACACACACACACACACACACACACACACACACACAACATGACAAACAGCAATAAATTGGAGCCACATGATACAATTGTAGATATAATAGTAGACACACACACACACACACACACACACACAGACACCTCAGCCACTCACAAACACCCGCTATTTCACAATTGCTGCACAGATATTCATGCACACATGCATACAAACCCACACACACTCACATCCATGACGACACACATGTTCCTGCAGACAGACAGACATGTGCACAACACGAACACACACAAAAGGATACAGACCAAACAAAAGTGAATTCACTCACCCACAAGCACACATGTACACACAAATACCTGGATTCACCTAAAAACACACACATTCACACGTACACACGCACACACACACACATGCACGGAGACACATATGGATGGTCATTACTGCAGAAGATCCACATGAAGCACTTCAGTCATGGGATCTGTCCCCATCCATTATTCATTCAGCCTGTGGAGACTCAGACGCCGGTCCCTCCACTCCCAGAGACCCCCGTACCCCATCTATTCTCCCCAGCACCGGAACCCGAACCGCACCGAGATGCCCAGCGCACCCGCCACAGAGCTAGAGGAGAAGAGATGGGGATAGAGGGGAGAGAGAAAGAGAGAGAGAGAGAGAGAGAGAGAGAGAGAGAGAGAGAGAGAGAGAGAGAGAGAGAGAGAGAGAGAGAGAGAAGAGAGAGAGAGGAGAGAGAGAGAGACAGGGGGGGGGAGTGAAAGAGGGGGGGAAAGGGAGAGGGGGAAAGAGAGACAAAGAGAGAGAGAAAGTGCGGAAAAAAGAGGGAGAGAGAGAGAGACAGAGAGAGAGGGAGGGGGCGAGAGTAGAGTCTACCCAGGGCTGGAGATAAACGAGGACGCCGGCCACTCAAAGAGAGGGCCGAGGTGAGCTCCCATCCGGTGTTATCTATAATAGTGGGTCTAAAATAAACATTAAGGGCAGTTTGTCCCACTGATTGGATCCCCTTTTTATCGACCTGATAAAACCACCAGTGAAGTGTATATTTCATTCATAGGACCACCCACAGACCCCCCCGCCGAGCAAACAAGCTGAGCCACAAGATCACCGGATAACAGACGGCTGATTGATTGATAGCTTGACTAGCAGCCAGACAAACAGACGGACTGACATACAGACAAGCAGAAAGACTAACACAAAAGACGGACGGACAGATGGACGGACAGATTGCTGTATAGATTGACAGGACGATAGATTGACGGACAGATTGATATTGACACCGACAGACAGTGAGACGGATGAAACAAAAAAGACAGACAGACAAACAGACAGATGTAGATAGATCTGTAGGCCGACAGACAGATGGACAGAGACAACGACCAGCGTGGGCGTGCGTGGAGGTGAGCTGCCACGGATAATGACATCTGAAATAAGTTTGATGCGTGGAATTGAATCTCCGCTGATAGGAGCCCGCTACAGCATGCGAGGGAACTTCTAAATGCTACCTACTCATCCGCGGAATGAGGACTGACACGACTCTCAGGGAATAGCTTGTGCAATTAGCCGCCTTTGTGCGGGTCTGACATAACGAATAGGGGGAGCAGAGAGCTGCAACCCTGCTGCCCTATAGCTGCACATAACGCCAGGCTCCTGCAGATCAGGTGAATGCTGCAATGAACGGTTGAACACAGTTCAACAGGTAAGGTCTGAGGAGGAGATACACGGTAGATTGCTGAGTTATTATATCTAACCGTGGCTGGTACTACTACCACTTGTGCTACTTATTTGTACTAATTTTAATTTGTACCTATCTTTATTATCGTGTTGCTGCTTAATAATTGTACTCTTGTGTACTAGTACAATGAGATGTAATAAAATAAATTTGTAGTCTGATTATGATTATTCAGAGTGTGTTTTCCTTCATCCACAGATGAAGGATAAAGCGCCCCCCCCATCCCCGCCACAACCCTAAGCCCAACCTATTGTGTGTTGTACGTCCTTGTACGTAAAACAGTACTTGACATTGTGTAGCATCTTATCATAGCTATCAAGGAAAGTGTTGTTTTTTTTTGCCTGATTCACGTCATCAGTATCACTCCGCATTCTGGTAATTTATCAACCCCAGCGTATTCGGTTGCTTAGCGACGTCAACGACTTTGGTGAACTATTTCTCTGCTGATCAACGCTACGAATGATAACAAATACATTGGAAAAAGACGCACTGTGTGAAGTTTTTTTTTCGATTTGGCAAGTAGCCATTACTAATAACACCAATACTCTTTGGCTGGGATGATGAGGCATTAGACAACCAAGTCATTTTAGCCTGAATGCATAGGTAAAAAGCACCAGAGCAGGTTGCTAGTACCATGGACAGTATCAGAACAATAACCTGTTGAACTCAATGGATGTGGTAGGCTACACCACGGGATGCATCTGCAGAACACTGCCACATAAATAATAGTAAGACGCAATATTTATTGCTTAAGATTTGCTGGTGCTGTGGCGAGGTCTTTTGTGTTTTTTGCACTCAAGTTGACGGCTGTTTTAACTTTGGTGAGTCAGTCTCTTGTTGACACAAAGTGACTTTTGGTCATTCTTGCTTTGCTTGAATTCTGGAATAATTGTGAGTGGGAGGGCATGAGTTTTGGTCAGAATGCCTGATGTAGGCTAGTTTTTATGGAATACGTCTTGTGAATTAAGAACAGCCAGCTCATGATGTGATACAGCGTTCAGCTGTATCACATAAATATTCTTTTTCTTTTTCAATCTTGGCGACTTTTGTAGTGCTGTGTTTCGCCACACGTTTGGCCCTTCTGAACTTAAACAAACAGTTAATTTCCTTTCCTAGCTCCTCTTGTTTATGTTGTTAGCTTAGCCATATCATGTCACGTTGTCAACATTGGATACATGGAGCAGAACATAGTGGGTCATATGTCCGATGCTTTTTGGAAACGTTTTCTTCATAAAACGTGCCAGACTGATTTTGTATACATTTTATTCCTTATCTACATGGGTATGCCGTCATTCAGAACCTTTCATTACTGGCACTAAAGAGAGAAAAAAGAATGCATCCTCATTGTACCCAGCACTTCTGAAAAATACACTTCCGAGTGCGTCTCTGTCCCCAGCACATTTCAAACCAAAATGACGCCGATGGCTATTGCCTTCCAGATTTGCAGAAATTGCGGTGGCGCCACACGGGGCCTAGGGGGCGCTGTGTGAGTGGCCAGTATAAAAACCGTGCCTCTCAATTACAACACGACCTCCCCAGAACTCGTGTTAGACTGAATGACAGCAGGATGCTCCAAACAAGTTCAATTAAAGAGCCCGTGGAGAGGCCACAGACAGGGAGACAGAGTGACTGATTGGAGATGAATAGGATATAGATGTTTTAAACTGAATGAAATGCACCAATGTGGAACTGTTGTGTCGCTATTAAATCCCAGTATGCTCAGTTAGCAAAGCACGAATAAAAAAAAGCAAAAAAATAAATAAAAACTACATTCAACAATACACTTTTACTAATTGCGTAATACAATTGCGGGTAAAAGGCGAGATCAAAAGACAATAGGTCGATCGTCGCTCCACCACGACCCTTAGTGCATGAATATGTAAAACAGAAGAGAGGCATATACCTTACAAAGGCACGCGGTTCAATAGGATACAGGCTTCCCCCACTAGAGCCCTCCCTCCTCCGCCCTTCGCCAGTCTCTCCATCCCAGGCCGTCTCTAGGTGATGTAGCGCCGCCAGTCTCAAGCAGGTGTCCAACATGGCGACCACGGGGAGCGGATCTCTCTCTATTGCTCTCGCTGTTTTCCTCATCTCCTCCGCTACGTTTCTCCTCAAAGGTAAGTTTTGTGTGTGTGTGTATGTGTGTGTGTGTACGATGCAATGCATAGATACCACAACAACCACCACCAACCATCCCGGAGACTGCGAAAAACAATAAGTTTAGTGCGTGCGTAACGGAGCTTTCCCTCCGAACGGAGCATCACTTTCTCGGGGTTGTCAGTCAGCTGCTGGTGGTCGAACTGAGAGATAGCTGTGTATTCATGTACATATGAATATATATATATATATATAGATAGATATATCTTACGTCGATATAGCCTACTTGCGCTTCTTTCGCTCGCCGTGGTGCGTGGTCTCCCGGACGGAAAGATTGAGTCCAGCTGTTTGCTGTAAAACTACGGAATGCTGCACCGATACTGACACTAAAGTACTGAATAAGTGCGTCAGAATCGACCGAGCGGCACGGAAAGTGTCCCCTGTCAGTGGGACTGAGACCCAGGGTTTAGACATCAGTATGATTGTGTCGGTGGGGTCGGATGGATGCACAGCGTACGGAACGGCGAAAGGAAAACATTGTATTCTCCCCCTTTGCGTTTTATGGCTGATAAACCGTTCCGAGGCAAAGTGTGTTTTAACTGCAGACGGCCACTTACACACTCCCAGCTGAGGGAACATTAGAGTGACCAAAGCGTCCTCTTTATTTCAGGATGGCTCTCTGAGAAACACGCAATGCAGTCCGTCTCGATGTGTCCTCTGCCCTCGGTGAGCGGAATCACACCAACATCCGCAGCCTCTCGGTGTGTGTGTGTGTGTGTGTGTGTGTGTGTGTGTGTGTGTGTGTGTGTGTGTGTGTGTGTGTGTGTGTGTGTGTGTGTGTGTGTGTGTGTGTGTGTGTGTGTGTGTGTGTGTGTGTGTGTGTGTGTGTGTGTGTGTGTGTGTATGCGTGTGCTTATGTGTGTGTTCCAGCCTGCAGTCTGCTGTTATGAGTTCAGGCTTCGTTCTTGTATCCATGCTGTCCTTCATGTGGACCGCGGTCTGACCGACAGTCCCGTTATCAAAGCGGATACACACACACACACACACACACACACACACACACACACACACACACACACACACACACACACACACACACACACACACACACACACACACACACACACACACACACACACACACACACACACACACACACACACACACACACACATATAGAGCGACTTATACAAACACAAACATCGCCGGTGGTTCCAGCCGCCACGCATCATGGCTGGCGCTGCTTCGACGCATCTGTCTCAGACGGTTAACGCGTCGGTTAACGGCGTCTTTAAACCCCCCTCCCAGCCCCTCGGGCGGGGTGGAGCTGTCTCTTCCATAGTCCGGGTCAGGAAAAAGCAGAATATAAACTATAGAATCCCCCGACTACAGCATCCTCTTCCGTTTAAGGTTAATTGTTAAGAAAAAGGCACCAAGAAAAGTGTGGCCGGTGCAGCCGAGCGACGCGTCCCCCGACCGGGGCATCAACAGGTCTGCGCAGGGTGCAAAGTGCAACCGTTAACTCAGTGCACAAGAAAGACTTCAACGTGTATTTCATGGCGATGGAAGGATATCGAAGGCCAGCGTCTTTTGATTCGGAGATGAATAAACTATGAAATAAAAAGGTGGAGCACGATGTAAAACAGTATTAAACATCGTATACCATATGCGTTTCTGGGACAATTATGGGCAGGCATGAGTCCAAGAGTGCGCCATCATCATATGCGCGTTCTTGCTTGGCGAACACACCGCGTATTGAGTGAACCGAGGGCTTTACATATGGCGCTCTATATCATAATGAAATCCCACTCTTTGCCTAACCTTTACCCCGCATGCAGTCTATTCTAATCAATAGCACCGGGCAAGTGCTCATATTTATTCCAATATGAAGGGCAAATAAAATAGATATTGCTCGTTGAGCATGGCTGTTGACGAGGTTGTGTTTGTGTGTGTGTGTGTGTGTGTGTGTGTGTGTGTGTGTGTGTGTGTGTGTGTGTGTGTGTGTGTGTGTGTGTGTGTGTGTGTGTGTGTGTGTGTGTGTGTGTGTGTGTGTGTGTGTGTGTGTGTGTGTGTGTGCGTGTGTCCGTGCAGGTTCTTAATAATAAGGAAAATATATGTATCCTAAGTGTGTTTTCTTTAGAGAAAGAAGAATCATTCAGGTGACCATATTTCTCCTCAGCGCTAGCACGAGGGCAAAGTTTATTTTTATACACTTTGATTATAAAAAAAAACACCCGACAAAACAATTTCACCCCCTTCGCCTCCCACCTGCATTTTGCCCTTTGATGGTGGCCGCTTTGATGTGAAATATTTCTGGATGTTGCATAATCCTCCACTTATTGTCAGCGTGAGCACATTGATCATGAGTGATTGATGCTGAAGTGGATCGATACGAGCTGCCATGACGCCCGGGGGCAGCGCGAGACGGGAGTGCGTTTCAAAGAAACAAAGGAAACGCGTTCACACATCACAGTGCTTACGGTGGCCGCCTGGCAAATTACACCCTGAGTGATGTGAGGAGACGTGGGGCTAGTGACGTAAAACGCTTCAAAATAAACCGACATTCCGATGTTGTAGGTGTGTGTGCTTGTGTGTGTGTGTGTGTGTGTGTGTGTGTGTGTGTGTGTGTGTGTGTGTGTGTGTGTGTGTGTGTGTGTGTGTGTGTGTGTGTGTGTGTGTGTGTGTGTGTGTGTGTGTGATGTGTGTGTGTGTGTGCGTGTGCGTGCGTGCGTGGGTGTGCGTGCGTGGGTACACATGAACACTCATGTGTGTACGCGTGTGTACGTGTGGACCTATGTTAGTGTGTGTGTGTGTGTGTGAGTAGGCCTATGTGTGCTTTTGTGTATATGTGTAGTGTACACATTAAGACATGTGTGTGTTTGTGTTTGTGTGTCTGTGCGTGCATCTGTGCGTGTTCCCTCACAGTAGCAACTTATGCTCCGGTAGTCTAGTTGAACGTCTGCACTCTGTGTTAGTGAGATCTATGTTCGGAAGATATTGGCCTGGCGTTGTTAATACACGTGCTATTAGCTTGTGGGGTGTGTGTGCGCTGTTGACTCAGGCTCTGTTGCTAGTGTAATACATGGGGCTGGTAACGTGCTTCACACTCATCTACCGCTGCCGCCAAGAGCTCACGGTAAAGGCATTAGGAGCAGCACACAATCACACATCTGTGCTTCTCCGCTGGTGCGCCGCGGCCGCGGCTCTATCTCGGCCCAGCATCACACTTAACATGTTTCCAGTTAAATTGAATACGCTACTTAATGGGCCATTGATAGGTGCCTGC
>OLKM01001067.1:10000-54576 GCA_900291075.1 Melanogrammus aeglefinus
TGTGTGTGTGTGTGTGTGTGTGTGTGTGTGTGTGTGTGTGTGTGTGTGTGTGTGTGTGTGTGTGTGTGTGTGTGTGTGTGTGTGTGTGTGTGTGTGTGTGTGTGTGTGTGTGTGTGTGTGTGTGTGTGTGTGTGTGTGTGTGTGTGTGTGTGTGTGTGTGTGTGTGTTTATGAGTGTGTGTGTATGGGTCTATGTCTGCGTCTGTCTGTGCGTGTGAGTGTATGTGTGTGTGTTTTTTCATTTTTCGGCGGGGGGGGGGGGTTCAAAGGGGGCAGCGAGTGCACATTAGTCAGGCTGATGGAGCAATCACAAGGCGGCATTAAGATGGCCCTCGACCAATCACAGCCCGGCAGAATTTAAAAAAAAAGGGACGAGGTGCATGGACCGAATCCACGGCCGGTAGCGCGGTGGTCGGTGGCCTTCACCGTATGGTGATGCAGCGCTGACCCCACGCAGCTCCCCGACAGGCACACAGCGGACACTCTGACAATCACGCACTTGTGTGCGCCCCACACCTGTTTTTTTTAATTTTTGGCAGATCATGATAAAATAACGATTTTGCCAAACGGTGAGAGATGAGTAGCATGAGTGAGAGCCAACATTTAAACCACGAACACATTAAACGGCATTAGAAAGAAACAACCCCTCAGCGTTTAGCCTTTAGAGAGTGGCAGGATGGCCGGTCGATGCTGTCCTTTAACGAGGGGTCCACTGATCGATACCCCAACTCGCCCATCCTTCCGCTGAAGTGCTCTGGGCTGCGGCGGCGGCGGCGGCGGCGGCGGCGGCGGCCAGCTGCCTGGCCGTTCGGCCGGTCCGGGTACCCTTCAGGGGAGGGCGGGTGTCCCACGGAAGTGAGGTGTTATCAGCTAAGTATAGGCCTCTGGATCTGCCTGCTGATGATGCTGTTTGACTCTCTCTCCAGCTTCTCTTTCAAATGGTGGTTGGGAGACCAGATGCAGCATTATCTCTCTCATCTTACGGCATTATCGTCTACTTACCGAGCAGCAAAACATCGCCTTATGCACTTATGCACGGCAGGGAAACCCAAACCACCAACAAATTAAAAGAAGTGATTCCAAAGAGGCTATTTATTAACAGCGCTATTGCCAACGTGAAAACGCCTCACAGGAAGAGGTTATGGTTTGTTTAAGTATGTGTTATGTTATGTTTGGGTTCGTATGGAGATAGACGGCGGAGTGAACGACGAGTGTACGCTGGCGAAAGGTCTAGCGCTCATTTATTGCCGTGTTGCATTAAACACCTTATGGTAGGAGAGGCTGACATTCATAAACCGAGCCACGCATACCGCCATAGATTCACCCTACATGTTGTTTGTTATGTTATGCGTTCACTCTATTTACACGTCTATTTTACCCGTCTCCCACCGTTAGGTCGTGTTCTTGCTTGAGCGAGTCTAAAAGAGGAACTGCGGGGGAAAAAAACGAGAAAAAGGGAAGAGAAGCGATTCCCTGTAGACTCCGGGCCCAGATGCAGGTAGCACTGCTCACATCTCAAGGTGACTGAAGATAATTTTGATGGTGTTTACATGAGGAAAAGCTCAGGTTGACAGCAGAGGAGGGGAGACAGGGGAGGAGGAGATGCTGAGGGGGAGGGAGGGGAGGGCTGAATGCCATCGGGGACACGGTGCTCACAGTGGAGTTATCTACCTGACGATAGACCCATCTTAATTACTGGAGGATACAGTGCTGATCATCTGTCACTGTCACCCTGGCCGAAAACACCGGAGCAAACCCAGAGACGCGTCCAGCCCCACGCATAACCAGAGCAGGACGAAGAGGCAGAAGAAGAAGAAGAAGAGGAAGAAGAAGAGGAAGAGGAAGAGGAAGAGGAAGAAGAAGAAGAAGAAGAAGAAGAAGAAGAGAAGAAGAAGAAGAAGAAGAAGAAGAAGAAGAAGAAGAAGAAGAAGAGGTCTATTGATTACGTCTCATACTTGAGTCATGACGCTGTGGACGGACTCAGGGGAGGGTAATAGAGCTAATGGAAGTAGGGGTGCGGGGGGGAGAGGGAAGGGGGGGGTCTGCGTCAAATTGTTTACATCTAAGATGACAGGTAAATGTATTTGGGGAGGAAATACGGCCTTGATTCATGGCGGCTGTAAAACAGAGAGGGGTCTGTTCTCCAACAAGGGCGATAGGAAATAAGTGCCCCACATAAAGTGGACCCTTATTACAACCCGGGTCTTGGGGAGACTGTGTAGCTCTTAATCCACCCTGGCCTGGGTACCCCCCCGGAGAGATGGGTCGGGTTTGGGAGGGGGGGCGATGGGGAAGTCATTGTTTCCCTCCACAATATGACAGGGCTTCGGGCTGCCGGGGCTAAACCCAGGGGCATGGGCTGTTTCTGTCGCTTTATTACATGTATTACATGTAGGTCTGGATCAGACCACAGACTTACATTGCATTTCCCCACACACACACACACACACACACACACACACACACACACACACACACACACACACACACACACACACACACACACACACACACACACACACACACACACCACACACACACACACACACACATATATTCACGCACACACACACACACACATATTCACGCACATACACATATGCATACACGCACACACGCACACACACATACACATACCTTATACATATACGAATACACAAACATATACATACACGTACAAACACATACACATACAAACAACACACACACACACACACAGACACACACACACATAACACACATAACACATTATAACATACTTATATTACGAATACACAACATATACATACACGTACAAACACATACACGTACAAACACAATACACATACAAACACACACACACACACACACACACACACACAGACACAACACACACACACACACACACACACACACACACACACACACACACACACACACACACACACACACACAACACCACACACAACACACACACACACACACACACACACACACACACACACACACACACACACACACACACACACAGACACCAAACAATGTAGAGACATGGCAACCTAATTACCAAACTCTTTTATTCCGTCTGTTGTATCCACGCGTGTTTGACATATGCAAAGTCTAATGGCGGGTGTCGTTTTTTAAATGGATCGGCTGTTTAAATTATTTTTTTAATTAATATAATCAGGGTCACTATTTACTTATTTAAAATTACCCCTGCTGCCAGTGCATGTTTGGTATAAGTGGTATCATCTCTGCTTTCAGTTCACATTTAATTTCGGTTACGGTGCGTAATCTAATCTTGTCTCCTTAACTAGCATAGATTAAAGTCAAAACGGTGCTTATGCATTCGAAATGAGCTCCACACAACACTCTGAGAGGTGGGCAAATGCTATTAGCGAGCTCTGCAACTCTTCCAGGGCAGAAACAATCACACCTATACCTTTATTCAAAGTGCAGGGCTCTGTGATAATGTTTATGCTGAAGAGGTGGTGTGGCTATTACTTATCATTACCCGTGCGTTGTTTCAGATGGATCCACGTGCTCTCTGCTTTATGAGCTTTGGGTCCGTGGATTCCCTGGTCGGGTGTATAACCTTGTTTACGCCACTCTTTAATGGTACATTATGTGTTTGGTGTAGCCTACACAATATGGACGCACTTATACTTTGGTGCATCTCCTTGGAGTTAGTTTTCATAACAAGGCCAAACCCTCTCTCTCTCTCTCTCTCTCTCTCTCTCTCTCTCTCTCTCTCTCTCTCTCTCTCTCTCTCTCTCTCTCTCTCTCTCTCGCAGAGGAAATTAAAACCACAGCTAATGCACAGCAGCGATACTTTCAAAATAACCAAGGTAAAAACTAGGTTTCTCTTTGACAGAGAGCTTGTATGTTCGTAGTTGTAGTAGTAGTGGTTGCACTTAGCTGAAGTGTAGCAGTATAAGCCACAATAAAAGCCCATGTTCAACAAGGTCAACAGCATGTAGGCCTATACATTTCTCATTCGAGAACCGTTTTCTAGAGATGATTACAGCCTGCCTTCAGATGCCTCTCCGGTATTTAATGGCAAGGCGTATCGGTCTGTTGCATGTTTTACATTCCCACACTTCAGAAAAACGTTGTTGTTTAGAAACAGCCCGTTGGATATTACTCCGTTAAATGCCGTTTCGTTTTTCCAACTGAAAAAATCTAATGGCACACAACAGGTATACTCCAGACAATACGAGCCGAGTGAAGATCCACTCGCCAGCCGCCATTATTATTGATTATTGTGTCGGAGCGGATTGACATCAAACACTCGGTGACACTCGTTCACCCGCCGAACCCTCACTACTTTTTCATAAGCAATTATTTCATCCATTTATTTTCGCTTTTAATGGATTCAATGGAAAACATTTGCGCTCAAGACAACCCAGATAAATCTAAATATAGGCAACAGGCCGGTACTTCGCAGTGGCGAAGTCCGCTCTTGTGAGGATGATGAATCTCGCCGTGCTGCTGTGAGCCGGGGCTCAGCTCCACAGAGCGCGCCGCAGCAGGATTCGCTCGATGTCCGACGGAACAGATATCAATAAGTGTAAACACGGCCGGCCTAGGGATGTCATTAAACAAGGATCGCATGTCTAGACCTCGTAAAAACCAAAACATATTGTTATTTCCAAAGTAGACCCGAGTTATTGCCCGCCAGCACTAAGATGACATCCATCAATTTAAGAGTCTTATTGGAAAATGCAGATGCGGGGTGCAGGACGCGGTGGAACGGTGGGGCCATTTATTTTGCATAAAGTTTTGCTTCAACAGGCGAGGAGTGTAGTTAGCGAGCGATCTGACAAAGGTTTAGCCGCGGACGAGGAGTCTGAGCCGGCCACCTCCTCGGCACGGCTGAGTATGGGGGGGGGGGGGGGGAATTAAAGACGGATGTGGATTTGAGATTTAAGTTTTTTTTTCTCTCTGGTTGAAATGTCATCAGACTTTAGAGTTGTCGAATGAAATGCGAAAAATGTAATAAGATTGTAGTACATGATTTCCATTTGTAGCCTGTCTCCAAATGTCATGTCTTCTAAAGATGGTGCTTGGTTTTACCCCGCGTATGTAAATGATCCACTATATTCCTCTGCCTTTCTCTCTTTGTCTCTCTTTCGCTCTCTGTGTCTCTCTGTGTCGCTCTGTCTATGGCTTCTCTCTCTCTCTCTCTCTCTCTCTCTCTCTCTCTCTCTCTCTCTCTCTCTCTCTCTCTCTCTCTCTCTCTTCTCTCTCTCTCTCTCTCTCTCTCTCTCTCTCTCTCTCTCTCTCTCTCTCTCTCTCTCTCTCTCTCTCTCTCTCATTCTCTCCCCTGCATGTTTCTGAAGTGTAATTCCAATTAACATACAGCAACCTTTACATTGCAGCCCTGCGCCCTGCCACTCAGAGCCCTGTTTTCACGTTTCCATGCGTTTCAAACCCTAAGCTCATCATTAGGATAGGCACTTCATAAGGTATCACAGATGTTTAAATACACCGGTCATTATTCAGGAATTACAGCGGAACTGTAATGTGAAATCGAATTAAAATAAATAGACAGCAGCCAAGACAATTTCAGCGGGACATTGAGGAATAGCAAAGTTCAAGACAAATTTTGTCGAACTGGAAAGCTTTAAGATATTGCTCATTTGCATGACGTTGTGTATCATTTTGACACGGTGGCCTCATCTGCCTGTATGAGCCCACACCACATTCATCCAGGGCTCAGCGGTGGTGATGGTTGACGCGGTATAATCCATCAAAGAGGCTTTTGAATTATTTCAGTTATTTTGAAAAACGAACTCAAACTCTGCTGTCGACCGGTGAAAAAGACCATTTGTGAACTTTCAAAAACACTTTGACCTTATCACACACAAACGCACACAGGCGTTCTCACACACACACACACACAGCCCGACTCCCCCTCATACACATGCTCGCACACACAAAAAATCATACACACACACACACACACACACACACTCTCACACACAAGTACACACACGCGGCGTACACATACACATACGCCACTGCTAAGCATGCCGATTCCTAACCTTATTCAGGATGTGTGTCGACACCCGTCAGCCGTGCCATTTCACACAACTGAACTATTGTCGCGGTGCGGTTCAACACTACATTCCATGCATGCATCTGGAATAAACATCCCTTTCTCTTCAAGGGTCGACTCTACAGAATGGAGCCCGTGTGTGTGCGTGTGTGTGTGTGCGTGTGTGTGTTGTGTGTGCGTGTGTGTGTGACCGAAAAATATGAGAAAACACATTTTTTGACAGAGAGAATTGGGGAACGTGTGAATCCACAGCAGTCGGTCTACTTGATTAGAAGCAGCGGCGGTGGCTTTGACACCAGTTAATGATCAATCCCACCGGCCACCGGCCGGTCGCCTGCTGGAGTCCTTCCAAAGACGTCCAGGGTGCGTTTGTTATCGACTTACTCCAAGCATTGTGCCCCAATGTTCCCTTTATGCTACTTCGTTTGGAATTAATCAAGCAGGCAGTGTTTTTTTTAGTCTCTCACGGTCTATGTGATCTCCTCTCCTCGCTGCCGTCGTTTTGACTAGCATAAATTCACTGTCGCGCGAGAGAATTATGTGAATGAATTATGTTCTTATTATGCTCAGAAAATGTAGTCTAGGGGTGGAACGGTGGGCACCGGCAGAGATGCTCTCGCCTCCCTATCTCTTTCTCTCTTTCTCTCTTTCTCTCTTGCTCTCTCTCTCTCTCTCTCTCTCTCTCTCTCTCTCTCTCTCTCTCTCTCTCTCTCTCTCTCTCTCTCTCTCTCTCTCTCTCTCTCTCTCTCTCTCTCTCTCTCTCTCCCTCATCACTCTCAGTCGCTCCCTCCCCCTCCCTCCCTCTCTCTCTCTCCTCCCTCTCCCTCTCTCTCTCTCTCTCCTCTCTCTCTCTCTCTCTCTCTCTCTCTCTCTCTCTCTCTCTCTCTCTCTCTCTCTCTCTCTCTCTCTCTCTCTTCCCTATCACTCTCAGTCGCTCTCTCTCTCTTTCACTCTCTGGTTCTCTCTCGCTTGCTCGCTCTCTCTTCCCTATCATTCTCCCTCTCTCCCTCTCTATCTGTATCTCTCTTCACTATAAATCTCTCTCTTCCCTATCTCTCTCTCTTGGTCTCTCCTCTATGACCTCTTTCCACTATATATCTCTCTTCCCTCTCTCTCTCTCTCTGACTCTCCTCTCCCTCCATTATAAATCTCTCTTCCCTATCGCTCCCGTCCATATCTCCCTCTCTCTCTGGCTCTCTGCCGTATCTCTCTCTCCTCCATATGTCTCCCTCCCCTATCTCTCTCTCCTCCATATGTCTCCCTTCCCTATCTATCTCTCTTCCCACTCTATCTCTCTGTCTCTCTCCCTCTCCCCTATATCTCCCGCTCTGTCGATGCCGGCGACAGAGGTGTCACCATGATATATCCCCAGCCCGGGATAACTGACAAATATATCTTAATGCCTTTATTTTTTAGGCCCTCGACACTAAATAACAGCACGACGGAGGTGCGGGCGTGCAGGGGGGCCGCCACTTTGACATGGTAATTTGTTGATGAGAAGGGGGGGGGGGGGGGGGTTTAAACGGTCGCGGTAAAGGCGTCACGTGACTGACACATTGAGCTCACGGCTGAGGAGCGACTGAATGACAGTTGGCACCGCATCAGGGAGCCAGCTGTCTGTCAACGTGCAGCATAAGCGACATTGTTACGGGAAAGCTGCTGCGGAGCGCGCGCACTGGCCGTGCATGCACATCACCCCGTGCACTCGTATAGTGATAATTATGACACTCATAAACAAAACTATACGGCAGCTGCCTGCATCGCACATGTTTTTTTTTGTTTTTTTTTGCCGCGGGCGCAAAGGTATTCCTTGTATGGTAATTACGCTGTAATTATGTCAAATGATTCCCGGAACTCGGGGAGGGATGTCAGACAGCGACTAAGTGCGTGTTTGTTTTCCCTGTTCCTCCACGGCTGGCGGCCTCGGTGAGGTCATCGCCGGGCGTTTATCACCTCCCGCGCGTCATGGTCGCCGTCCACCGTGGAGAGAGACAGAGAGCGAGAGTGAGAGAGAGAGGGCGAGCGAGGGGAGAGAGACACAGCCCCCAAGGCGCAAGGAGGAGGAAGATAAAAACGCGAATGCTGTTCAGACTTGAGGTCTTTGACCCGTGCAGATCACCCTCAGTCGCCAGACGGCTAGGATGGCATAATTACGGCATATTAGGCCATCACAAAAACACATCAACTCAGACAAGATATGCAAAGAAAATGGCCGGAGATGCTTTCTTGCCATACTGTTAAGATGTTCCAAATGGCCCCGCTGAAGTGGTGGGGGGGGGCTGGTTCCTGGACGGATATAATTACAATTTATATGAGGGGCCAATCAAGCCTTCAGTCAGGAAGCCCATCTTGAAGGTGACTCGGCTATTCATCGTGTTCACGCCGAGGCAAATTGAAACAGGTCTTTCCGACAAGCTGTCACCGTTCACCGAGACCTTTTAAAATCGCCACGCCGTCGGTCAATTGATATTTCATATCCTATATCGCATTTATCCGACGCAATGGAGACCCGCCAACATAAACCAAGCAAACCAGCGCCGAGAATATTAACACCCTGAATCGGGCCGTGACCTCTCAAGCCTGCCTGGCTTTTCTCATACTTTTCTTTCCTTGTTTCCTTAACGTAAAAAATATCCTTAAAGTGTTTCGTAGTAAGCATTATTGGCGTTGTTTGCAGGTTGAGTTGCTGTACTGCGTGTTGGCAGCCTGTCTTGGGTGTAATTAGCGTTGTGACATGTCTCCGTGCCAGATGTCCCTCTCTGCAGCCGTGTCAGCCAGGGACCCCCCCCCCCCCCCCCACCCCAACCGTCTAGTACCCAAACCCCAACCATGACCTTCCCAGAGTCGACCAAGGATCCACTCCTGTCGCATTCGCCTCCTTTCCTTCCCTTCCCTTCCCCATTTCCACACTTTTCCCCCCCCACGATTCCTCCTCCTCCCCCCACTTGTTTTGTGACACCGGCCCCTTATCACTGTGAGAGGCCTGGATCTATGAGTCTGGCCCCAGCTGGGCATTACACTGGCCCAGATTGTCCTTGGACCCCCATTCCCATGTCTTTTCACCCCAGCTGTTGCAACCCTGGCCTCCCCCTCCCCCCCATCTATCATCGGCTCTACTCTTTAAGCCTCAGCTTTTTTGCTTTTCATTTTTTCATATTTGATATTTGGATTTCTTTTTTTCTTCCTACCAATAATTATTCTGCTTCAATCCGATCCCAAAATGATCAAAGCTGCGTTATATCAAAGCGTGTTACGGAGGTAGTTACTCACTCATTAACCATATGTTTGACAAGTATCCCCTCCTGGCATTAGAAAGCTCTCTATTAATCACAGACGGAGATCTGACAAAAGCCGAAACGCAGGCAGATGATGAAATATGTACCCCTGGCTGGGAATAAGTGAGATTATATTATTGATGGATTATGGAGCCGGCTGTCACTACGTGGTACTATCCTCTTATTTGATGTATGGTTACCTGGAATATGATTTGGGTCATCGTTGGTGACAACGCCATTCTTCACGGTGCGTGGCACCCGTGATCATTATCAATCCCCCGGCCGTTATGGAGTCCCCGGCCCTCCTGCGGCCGAGGAGGTGTCAACACATACAGCTTGTTATCACCGCGGCAATCGGAACAAATGATCGTGACAGCGACCGTAACATGTTACCCTGGGACGCCTGGAGATGCCATGACTGCATCCTCCAACTATAGCTCTCACTCTCTCTCTCCCTGACTCTATCTAGCCCTCTCCCTAAGCCCCTCTCTCCCCCTCAGCCTGGGCGATCTCCCCAGGCCGAGAGGAGGGAGACAGGACAGGGGAGAATGAATTGTGAGGCCTGAGCTGCCTTCTCGCCCATGGTTCCATTTGCACTAGCAATTAATCAGCCATCACTGGAGAGCACTTGCATGTCGGGCTGTGGGTTTTATTAGGGGTGTCCTTTATGGGACTTAATGAGACTTATGTCTTCCTTGAGTATTTCATTTGAGCCGCTGCAGACGGTGGGGCTCTGCAACCTTGAGCCGAACCGCGACAGGGTAGGGCTCTGGGCCGCCTTTGTTGCTCACCTTTAAACGATCTTGTCTCCTTTCCCGTCGTTCCGTTCCTCTCTTCCTCCTGCGGTTGACGATCTATACGTCTCTTTGGGACTTGTTACAAACGGTTAGGTTTATATTTTACGCCGTTTGTGTTTGTAAAGAAAGTGTGAGAGTAAATAGATTGGTATAAACACTGCTGGGGTTAAGTGTTTCCCACTGGACCGACCTCGCGACAACGTAAACACCCGCGCTATTTTAATACCTTTTCCGTAAGCGCATACAACAAATGGCACAAATGGACGAATTAACAGATTGCTAAGTGTGCATTCGAAAAAAGAAGTCTATATTTGTCAATTTATCTGGAAATATTATTATTATTATAGGTAATGGAAGATGTATGCTGAGGCAGACAGTAGGCTACGATACAGCAGGGTCAGTGTGTGCACCTGCTTGTCTGTCAGTGACGAAGAGGAGCGGGGCCGAGGGGTCGTAGTAGTGAGAGCTGCTGGGGTTCTCTGTAGCCAACGCCGAGCTATGAACCGTGGTCGGGAGGACCTAATTAGCTCCATTCCTAACCGACACTCCAGCAGACGATAACTTAGGGGACGGGCAGTGTGTGCACTCGCCGAGGAAACGGCACCGCACAGCAAATGAAAACCTCTCTTCTGCCCCTCAGGTGCTGTATTTTATTTTATATTCCACAGCAAGCGCTGTCACCTGGCGGTGTAGTCATCAGGAGGTGTAGTCGTTCCTGCCCGTTCGACAGGGCGAGACGTCTCGCTCGGCCATGTCTCTGCGCTATTAAACTTTACGGCCCCGCCGGCGGAGTATTTAGGTGATGTGTTTTTTTTGCCTTCATATTGGTGAGATTAGATAATTGTTTAATCGGACTGTTTATTTGATCGATAATTGGGGTGATTAACATGTTGAACACTGTTGACACACATCTCTGGGGCTTGTTATGAGGCAAATGTTGACCTGTAGTGTCATGCTGTAGATTGTGACACTGATTCGAGCCATCATGGCTCTGCATTGTGTAGAGTCTTACCCTAGCAATCTTCGTTGTATACGGGGAATGGGTTAACCTAGCGTTTATTGGTGCTTGGCTCTTGGTTCTATGCACATCCTTACTTTACCAACAGCGATATATTGTTTCTCTTCTTCTGACAAAAGTACTTATTATAAGTCGCTTTGGATATAAGCGTCTGCTAAATGCATTGGCTGCCTTTGATAGACTTGGTCCGAGTCTGTGAGGGAAGAGCAAACGTTAAATTAAGAGCAAGCCACCGCCGTTTTGGCCAACAGCATGTGGGAAAACTATTTGTTCTGTAGTTGAGGAAGAGTTCGGTCACTATCCTATTTTAATCAACACCATATTACACATTTGCTATGTTGTTTTCGGGTCATCATCGTCATCATTAATTAAGCATCCCAAGAGCAGTATCTACTTTGGACATAGTTAGCGAACCAAAGAACCCCTTCTTCACTATACTATACTCTTCACCATTCACCGACGTAAACAGGAAAGCAGGGCGGCTGGGAATGACAGAGGAAGAGTTTTCCTCTCCACTTGCCTGCTGTGGTTTTGTGCCGTGCCTCGGGTGAAGACAGGACTCCGGCTCACAGGTCAGCACAGGGCTACGGTTACTGCCCCCACCCGCCCATCACGGCAGTAACAGCGAGCGGGCAAGAGGGCCCGGAGAGGGGAGCGCTGGTGGTCAGCCCCGCTCACTGGGAACCGCAGCCTCTGCCAGGGGGAGGATGTGGATACCATCTGCTAGTGCGTGTACAGGATGGCTTCAGCCGTTTGCCCATGTGTGCTTGAGAGAAGGGTCGTATGACGGTCACGAAAGAGCAGAGGATCTTAGCTCCCCAGAGGACAAATATATGAATATTCCCCCACTCGCACACGCACACACACACAGGCATGCAGGTGCACATTTGTACACACACACACACACACACACACACACACACACAGACGCAGGTGCACATTTATCCACGCACACACACACACACACAAAAACACACACATATGGACGCACACGATACATAAACAAGCACACACACACACACACACACAGACACACATAAAAATGCACATACACAAACACACACACACACACACACTATTTTCCCTTCCAATTTCATGGGTCTTCCGTCAGATTCGCGCCCGACCTGATCACATCTGCCATCAGGTCAGGGCAGATGTGGCAGATGTTGAAGAGCATGACCTCTCATGTCTGCGCACGCTTCTTGTAAGCCGCCTCTTTCCAACTCCCACCCGGCAACAATTCTGTTCATGGAGGAGAGCGAGGAGTTAAAATAACCACGACCCTCGTTTTATTTTAACTCTTCTTCTCCGGCATAATACATTAATTAATTAGAAGAATTCATTAGGCTAACGGAAGGTTTGAAAATGGGTTGAGGTAAGATAATGAAAACCAGGAGTGAAATTTGAATTTAATCACTAATGGTCCAAAAAAGAATCTCCCTGAGGAAGTTAAAACACACACACACACACACACACACACACACACACACACACACACACACACACACACACACACACACACACACACACACACACACACACACACACACACACACACACACACACACACACACACACACACACACACACAAATCTGCCAATCTGACAGACAGACGTATTGGCAGTTACAAATTAGCAGTTTGTTAAGCAATTAAAATCGGGAAAAGTCAACATTGGACTCAGGAAAGCTATTTATTAATGTCTGATTGAGGGTTTCGTGAATTTGCAGCAATGCAATTATGAAAAAATAAATCAAATATTATTATTCCTCTTGAACATCTTCAGGAAGTCCCCCGAGATATCCCCCGTGTTGTACTGTAATTAACACGTAAACGACAAGTAGACTCTGATGTATGTCCTTGAGCTCAGACCCTGCATCCAAACGCACGGTTCTGCCGCCTACCGCCTCGTCCAACGCAGCCACAGGCACCAGAGGCGTTGGGGCCGGGATGAAGCTGCTTGTTACGAATAATGTTAACATTTGTATTAAGGCATTCATATTTGTGAGCCATGCATTTTACATGAAGGAAGACACGATTATGTTACGATTACGAAATTCATGTTTGACTAACATTCATATTTGCGAGAAAGCATGCATTTTGCATGTTATTCATCCAAACAAAAAAACTTGGCACCGTCTGTCAAACTAATACAGTCTAATTATGAGCTAGTGGTGTGCCGGGCCAACGGCTGCACAGGTCGTGCAAACACAACTTCAAGAGGAGACCTTACCTAGACCAGGAAGTACAAGTATGAAGGTATTGTTGTAGCATTGAAGCATTTTGCCACCGCAAAACATAACTACAGAACTGCAGGACTGCAGGCAGGACGTCAGACGACGAGGCAGATCACTATGACACAGGCTGTTGCATCCAAGTCAATTGCCAGCGTGGAAAGAATCAAGAATCAATTATTCATAGGACCATTTCTCAGTGTTCTTGTTCTTTTAATTAATGTTTTTTTCAGTAATAACTTAATGTTTAACAAATTACTCAGAGAAAATTGCAGTAATAACTTAATATTTAACATCAGGAAAATCGCAACTTTCGCAACTTTTTTGGAAAAGCTCACGCAACACCAGGCATTTTAGGCGCAACAATCTCAAAAAAGGCCCTCGAAATCCTGGAGGGACTGACAGAAGTTGCACATCTGTGAAAAATTTCCTCACAAACAAAATGACATAGAACGCTATGTTGATTCAGCATTTTAAAGAGCGAGCAAGTGCATCGTTACAACTACTCGAATTTACAACAATTTACAACGCAATTTACAGCACACATTCACACACCGACGGCGGAGTCGACCATGCAAGCCGACAGCCAGCTCATCTGGAGCAGTCAGGGTGAGGTGCCTTGCTCAGGGACACCTAGGAGGAGCCACGGATCAAACTAGCAACCTTCTGGTTACCAGACGACCCACTCTACCTACTGAGCGACTGTCACGGTGCCTCACCTGCGATCGCCTGTGGTACTCAGAGCCCAACGATAAAGCGGTGTACTTAACATCTCATATCGTCCCCGGCCCAATCTGTCCGCTGTGACGCAGCTGCTGCCTCCGCCGCTGCGCCGCGGTAACAGCCTCACACCGAGCTGTGACAGAGGGCTAACGGCAGCTAAGAGTTAGCAGGAGTTCTCCGCCGATCGCAATGAACAACAGGAGGAAAAGAGAGAGAGGAGAGGAATACAGCGGAACGTGTTAATGCCACAGTTACGATCGATCCCCTGTCGATCGGATGAGTACGGCACGTTCGATCACAAGGGGAACGGTAAAGAAAATAAATGATGGTCTAAGTGGCAAAAACCTCGATAAGAATCTATGAAAGAACGGATGGACCGTTTAATCAAGGCATTAACAAATTGAAAAAAACAAATGTGATGTTGTGAGTCGGATTAGAAACAATGCTACAAAATGTATTCACCGCGTGGCCTTGGGGAGGACACGTCCGCGCAGTGCAGTAGACACAGCTCGGAGAGGGACGAGGACATTAGGAGCCCCTTACATATACAGCATACATAAAGAAGGTCTTCAGCGCTCTTCACATAAAGCCGTCTAATGAAACGGTCACACCACATTTGACCGGGGAAAATTGACTTTGTGGAGGGGGAGAATGGGCAGAGGGCGGGCTCAGCGGCGGCGGTGGCTCTCACAGAAAGGACCCCTGATAAGCATGACTTGATCCCCCTTAATGCGCGGCCTCGCCCCGCTCCCCTTTTGTCTTTAGCCGCGGCTAATACAAAAATATTGCGCGTCATGTTTTTAATTTGCCAAATAAAGGTCAGCCCTGCCCACTGTCCTTCCCCCCTCACACGCCCCCCCGCCCGACGACCACGACCTGACCACGCACGCCATTAAGCGGCTCTAATTTAAATGGGATTGAACCCATGGGCTCGGCATCAGCTGGGGTGAGATGAAGCCACAGCGACAGGAAGCAGATGCGTTCCTGCCCCCCCTCCCTTGCCACTGCCGCCCCCGGTCGAAATCAAAGTGAGGGTGCCCACGGTGTCTGGCGACTCCAGAGGGAGTGCCTGCCCGTTTAGTCATTAGTTAATTCCTCCACTGTGTTTGCTGCTGCTCGCGGGGCACGCGGGGAGCCGGATAATCTAACACCTTAATGGCGCCTGGTGTGTCAGAACTGGCAGAGTTTCTCTGTGATCCCCGTTTGCATAAAATGTGTTAAAGTTGTACTCGTAAGAAACAGTGTGAATATGAGAGAGACGGCCTCTCAGTCCTCCTCCTCCCAGCTGTAGCCCTGCCTGCTTTGATCAGCGCACACACACACACCTTCATTTAACTTGGTTTACGACAGCCCCCCCCCCCCCCCGCCCCAAACACCCCAGCCTCCGCGATAAAGTTAAACAGCTAATAATGGGCAATTATTTGTAAGCTCTCGGTTGCCGTGATCATTAAACAAGCTCCGTGAGGCCGTTCGAAGGATTACAAAGTAGGAATAGTTAAGACTCATTGATTCGGCCTGGACCAATGGGACGCTTCGTTTCGACGGAGGAACTACTGTCTCTACCCGACGACTCGTAGACACCGAGGGGGCGGGCGGTGGGGGTGGGGTGGGGTGGGCACGACGTGAAGAAAGAAGATGAGACGTTCAACCGACATTGGTATTAATCTAAAGCTTGCGATGTCTTACACCATTCGGGACAGTGGGGGGATTTCACAAGGAGGCATAGTGAGTGAGTTTTCAAGCAGAGTCGCCCACCAGCTGCCTGACTAGAAATAGTAGTGTATCATTATGGCCGCGCAGAGGGGGAAACACCCTGTGTTTTAGTTCTCTGCGGAGGTCGTGTGGTAATTAGTGGGTGTGCTCGTGCATCGCTCGCCAAAGAAAAACAAGGCAGAATTAGACCTTTATGATACCAGCGCCTCGTAGGGAATCTCAATCTCACGGTAGCTACTGTATGGCTCCTGCTGCTGTTGTTGCTGCTCTCTCACTCTGATGTTGTCATGATGTCATTCTCTCTGATCATGAGGAGATAAGGTAACTGGAGGAATGGAAGACGTGTTAAGTCGCTGTGTTGTTACGGGCGTTGATGGCTCCAGTACAACACACCCATTGGTGGTGTGGAATTGCATGATGCAATGCGCCGAAAGCACACATTCTTTGAACCTGTTTTGGAGTATTTTTTATTCATGACCAAATGTGGTACTTTGTGTTGTTGTTTTGATTGGTTTCTCAGTCTATATATACCGGCAGTTTGTCATAAAACAGAGCATGGAGACAAAGCGCAAACGATATATTGAGCACGACATATTTCATTGCATCCTTGCTGTCATTAGTTTAGCATTTTGAGATTTGAGTCAATTTTGACCGGTGCTATTTTCCAAAGCCCTTCCATATTTTATACTCGGCTATGGGCGCTGAATGAGGAATCGGCAGCCGAGTTTCTCATTTGTTTCCATCACTCTGCCTGTCAGACTGTTTTTCTTTTTGAATCCAGCCTTCAAGTAAGGAGCAAAGAGCAAGGATAGGGCTGATGAGATCTGCCGAAGGTGTCCAGGTGAAGTGTTCAGAGAAAGAGGAAAAGTGTGTAAGAAGGAGATGGGATTGAAGTTCTCAGTAGTAAACTGCATTGATTAGAACATGTAACATATTCACTCACACACGCACACACGCACATGCATGCATACAGGCACACATGCCCACACACAGGTGCATGCACGCACATAAGCACACACACACACGTGTATGATTGCACACACACACACACACACACACACACACACACACACACACACACACACACACACACACACACACACACACACACACACACACACACACACACACACACACACACACACACACACACACAAGTGATATAACTCACTGACAACACAAATTGATACAAGTCCTCTTCACATAGGTAATCACAAAAAAATAGCATTCACAGTACTAATGATAACAAAACAATCTCTACTGTTACTACTATCACCCCAGTACACTATAGTCATTTCAAAAGAACGAATCGGGATGAAACCGCAACATTTCTGATCAGATGTGCAGCACGACATGGTCATTGTGCTCGTGGCGTGTCGCCGGTTGCGTTTGTACTTATAATCAGCCACCTCACACAGATCCTCCTATGCGGTGTACCTTGCTGGCGCGATGCGAACTGCGGGTGTGATTTGCCGACTTTATTGAAATGAGTATTTCTTTGATACGAGGATTTTGCGCTGCCAAGCGCCTTTCACGGCTTGCAGATAAATTCCTGGAACGAGTTGGGTGAGTGGTCTGTTATGCCCAAGTGAGTGGAGGCAGTTAAATATGCAGAGAAGAGACATAAATGAAACAGCCTTCAAAGCCATGTTTGGTGCAGTGAGTTTGTGAGCTGGTGTTCTTTATGATTTAGGAGTCTGTTTTTATTGGCTTTTCGCTGCCTGACTGAAGTGGCTGCCTAGCCTTTGTAACTGCTTCTTGATACCTTCGGAGGGATTGAATGTCCTCGTAGGCAGCGAGTCGCAGGGCCCTCGGAGGCTAGTAAATGACATATAAGTTGACTGAGGATGTGTTAATGCGGCTAGATTTATTTTGCCGAATAGAAACACTTTGTGTAATTGTATTGTGTTTACTGGGGCTCCGGGGAAGGGTAGACAGGAACGTGTGAGTGTTTTCGCATAAAGAAAGTTTGTCGTTTTGCAGTCAAAGAAAGACGTTATGTGGTCACGTGATCTTTTTGCGTTTCTCGTTGATGCGATGAAAGACGCCGTGCTTTATGGGATGTGGTAGGCTGACACATACTAATTACATTAGTTTATTTTAGCTCGCTAAGTCGGTGATGCGTTGACATATATAATGTTTTTTCAGCTTGGCTTGTGTTGTTTTCAAGTTTAGCTTACTCAGGTACTTTAGCTTCTAGCTCACATTGCTTTAAGCCCTTGTGGTTACTATTTTAGAGTAACAACTTCGGTATGACTATGATAACATAAAAAGCAACAAGTCCATAGCCAAGTTTGTGTGGGCCAATGTCAAATTAAGGGTAATAAATTGGGCGAAAACTGTTAAATGTTAATGAAACAAGTTGAATCTATTAGGGCGTCGTTGTTGATACGGATAACCACCGTCTCCATGTAAGTGTCTGTGCCAGTGCCAGCCCATGGCCTTGGCACCAAAGGAGTTTCACTGGCCTAGCATGGAAACGGCTATGCTAATGATCTGCATAATTTACACTTGGGTGGCTCCTAGCTGTATGAGTGCATTAGAGGATGTGACATCATGAGAGGAAAAGGGGGAGACAGGCTCCTGAATGGAATAATGTTTTTTTTAAAGGAGATAGACAGGGACGAAGGGGGGTTAATTTGATGACTTTTGCGAAAATACTCAGTTTTATATGTTTTTGTTGATATTTTCCTTTTGCAAATGATGATATGCAGCTGTAGAGAAAAAAAACAAAAAAACAGCGAGACAATGAGAAAATGGCTCCCGTTGTTCAGAGGCACTCTTTGGTGACAATAACTCGCACCATTTGTTTTGAATAACTACATCTTAGGACTCAGTCATCATCTCAACATTTCCATTTAGAAGAGTTTTGAGTTCCCTGTTAACATTTTTTACAATTCATTTTCCATCGTTAGTTGTAATCCCTGTCAACAACTCCATGATAGGACTGTTCTTTTAATTGTTTTAAACACACACACACACGCACACGCACACACATCACACACACACACACACAGAAACACACATTAGCGCGCACACACACACACACACACACACACACTTGCACACAAATACACACATGCACACACATACAAACACACAAACTCACACATAAAAGCATACACACACACACAAAACGCCACTCACTCACAAATGCGTGTACACACACACACACACACACACACATATACTTGCAGGCATGCGCCAAGCAAACCCTGTGAACACACGCTAATTAATTATATAATTAATGCATTGGACAGGACTCGGTGCTCTGTGAGCACTCACTGGGGGGTTTTTAACTAGCGTCCCTGCGAGCCCATCTGATAGCCGCCGCCGCCTTCCCCTGGATTATGAATAAAATCATCATTGTTTGCTCTATGAAATTTCTACCTCGCTTTCCCCCACTGATGATTATCTTGTTTAAAATATATCAGCTGGAAAATATACTCAGTAATTTGAATACCAATGAATCCACGAATGTGTTTGGAAGTCACATAATGCCGAGGCGCGCATATTGCTTTTTTTATCTTTTCGAAATGCCTTTGCAGTTTTCCATTCACAGGTTCAAGATTGTATGAAATGTGCAATTAGGCACTGCGTGCACCTGTGAATATGACCTTTATAGTGCGAGAATGGGTTTGGGTGGTGCACACATGTCTCCCTATTGTTTCCTGATAAACAACTCTGTGTGTTTGTGTGTGTGCGTGTGTGCGTAAGCTTGTGTGTGCATGTGCTAGTGTTAGTTTTTATCTTGAAAAATAAGTGAACGCTAATGTGAAATTATTTGGTGTGGAAGCAGCCATCGAGACGACATCAACACCATTCAGCGCGGAGCTCAGACAAAGACATGGCTGGATGGCTGACCAAAAGCATCAATGGATGAACTCAATCAGGCCAAACTATGAATTATGCATGAATGGGCACCTTCTTTTTCCAGAACGCCCTGGTTTTTGGTTGGGTTTCAGATTTCCCCATGTTCTCTTAGTGTTGCCCCCGTGCATTTGGGCTTGAGCAAACACCCTCCTGAGCATGAATCTGTTGGGCTTCGATCAGGCGGGACTCCTTACCCCGGCCTGGATTCAGATCCTCAACAAACACCGTTTAGTGACTTGGTACTTGACAGGCGTGTGGCTTCTTGCTCCAGGGTCCCTCCAGCTCTGTGGACATTGGGGTCCCAGCCCAGAATCCTTTGGCTAGCAATCAATCACTGTTTCCCCTGGACCTGTGTTCCCCAACCTATGGGTCATGACCCCACTTGCGGACTGCCTGAGAGGGACCTACATGTGGGGGTCGTGGGAAATAGCCTTAATTAAAAAAAGGTTCATAATAAAAAATGAATTGTACGACTTGGACTCATAAAGATGTGTTGGCATATTGTTAGCCTCATCAACACAATTGCCTAAGTCATATTTTGACCACATTTTGGCCACAACCTTACTCAAATTCACTGTGCCTCATTGGCTATACCCTAATCCAATCAGAGTGCTTTTTTACATCCCATAATCACTATCTGCTAAAGTCATCTATTTGACTTCGGCAGTGATGCTATGAGGCTAACGATATGTTTGCAATCGCTGGTGTATTATTCTTACACTGAGCGTATGTTGTGCTAGGTGCTAGACCGTGCGAGGTCTGCTCTCTCTCTGGACCGGTTAGACAGCGCCACTGCCAGCTTGGCCCGCGGCTTCATGGGCGGGTCCAGGGTTAGCTGCTGCTGCTGCCTCACAGCCTACAAACCTTTGGATATGTTACCGGAAGGCTCTATTTTAGTGAACACACAGATCAACGTGTGTGTGTGTATGTGTGTGCCTTCCTGTATGCAAGCCTGTGTATTTCTGTCCATGTGTTTGCCTGTGTGTATCAGTTTGTGCTTTTGTGGCTGTCTGTGTGTTCCTGTACATGTCTGTGTGCGTGTTGGCATGCATGTTTTCTGTGTGTGTCAATGTGTGTGTAGGCGTGTATCTGTGTGTGTTCTTGTGCATGTGTGTGTGTGTGTGTGTGTGTTGGCATGCGTGTGTGTCTGTTTTCTTTGTCTGTGTGCGTCAGCATGTGTGTAGGCGTGTGTGTTTGTGTTTGCCTGTGTGTCTCTGCATGCGTGTGTGTGTGTTTGTATTGGCATGCGTGTGTGCCTGTGTGCGCACAATGCGCTCTGTGAGTGTGTTTGTGTGTTCAGGACTGAAGGCGTTGCTGTAGACACAGTCAGTGGGGGGGGGGGGCGGCGAGGGGATTTTTGGAAGTAATTTTGCTTGATTTCAGAGACTTGAGCTCAGCGCTCCTGCTGTGGATGCTTACGCATAAATACCATGCAGGACTGTGAGATGGAGATTTCAGCAGCAGCGAACGCTCTCCCAGGCAGGCTTTATCTACTATAACAGACAGCATATCCTCAGCACAAGCTGTTGACACTTTTTTAACTAAGAACTCCGTTCCTCTCAGTCTCCCATTCATTAGAAGAGTGAATTACTCTGCGAAACACAGCAGAAAAAGGGATGCATCCGTATCAGCAATGTCTACATCATGAGTGCTGACAATTACAGTGACATCATTATTCAGCACGGGGAGCCCTGCCGCAGTTCAGAGAGAGGCAGAGGGGGGGAGAGAGAGAGAGAGAGAGAGAGAGAGAGAGAGAGAGAGAGAGAGAGAGAGAGAGAGAGAAGAGAGAGAGAGAGAGAGAGAGAGAGAGAGAGAGAGAGAGAGAGAGAGAGAGAGAGAGAGAGAGAGAGAGAGAGTAAGGTGAGCAAGAGAGAGGGGAGGAGAGAGACAAAGAAAGAGACAGAGAGAGAGAGAGAGGGGGGAGAGAGAGTGAGGAGAGCAAGAGAGAGAGCGAGAGAGAGAGGGGGGGGAGAGAGAGAGGGAGAGAGGGGGGGGAGAGAGACAAAGAGAGAGACAGAGAGAGAGAGAGAGTGAGAGAGAGGGGGGGGGGAAAGATCGAGCTAGAGAAAGAGAGACAAAAGGAGAGAGAGAGAGAGTGAGGGCAAGATAGAGCAGTACACTTGATTTCACGAAACTGTTTTTCTTGCTGCTGCTGTTGTTGTTGTTGTACTGTATGAGTCTAAAAGAGGAGTTCAGGGTTATGGTTACTGCAGGCAAAGCGAGTAGAGCACAGATGGCCATCTCGACTCGCTTTCCTTTAACGCGAGCAAGCCTGCTTAATGAAAAGCACACCCTGGTTGGCTTAATGGAGAGAACACAACACATGGGGGGGGGGGGGGGGGGGTGCTGAGTGTCTCCTGGCTGCTCGCTGACCAACTCAGACGCCATATTGCAAGAAGGTGGGAGATAGCTAAAGGGCTAAGCTGAATCAGCTCTCTGTGCTCCGCTACTTCTGCCTTGAGGCCAGAGGGTTGAGAGGTGAGCGGGTGAATGGATGAATGGATGCTTTGGGGAGGATGAGGAGGGAGGGTACGGCCCCCCTTCGATCCAGACGGCGTAAACAGTCGCCTCTCTTTTATTTTATGTCCTTTATCAGCGACATGAAAGGGGGACAATACGCCTCCTCTCCAACGTCAACAATATGGTGTCATTTAGAGACGATTATCCCCTGTTGAAGTGGAACTAAAATAACAGACGACAAAGGAGCCACGAGGAGAGAGAGGGAGAGAGAGGGAGAGAGAGAGAGTGGGCGAGAGAGAGTGGGCAAAGGAGAGAGAAGGAGAGAGAGAGAGGAGGGTGGAAGACAGAGGGGGAGAGAGAGAGAGAGAGAGAGAGAGAGAGAGGAGAGAGAGAGGGTGAGAGAGAAAGAACGGGAGACAGAAGGAGAGAGAGAGAGGAGAGAGGGGGAGAGAGAGAGAGAAAGAGAGGGCGAGAGAGAAAGAGAGGGAGAGAGGAGAGAGGGGGAGAGAGAGAGAGAAAGAGAGGGCGAGAGAGAAAGAGAGGGAGACAGAAGGAGAGGGAGAGGGCGAGAGAGAGAGAGAGAGCGATGGGGGAGAGAGAGAGAGAGAGAGAGAGAGAGAGAGAGAGAGAGAGAGAGAGAGAGAGAGAGAGAGAGAGAGAGAGAGAGAGCCAAGGTTTCTCTACTCTCACCAGGAAATCGTCTCATCTGCTCTATCTTATTTTGGGTGTGTAATCTACAGAAGTGCTCAGTTATCCCCTTATAAATGCAGTGCAAGTACCCTAATTCCCACCTGTGTTATAATTCCTAATTCTGAATGGGCCTGTGCAGTTCTCCTGATGTCCAATTAGCGTTATGTGCCGATCTAATGGCGCATGGGTTCATGCTTGAGAGAATGTACGTTTCTATAGGAAGGGAATGGTGGTGTTGATGGAGGTGTTTCTGTGAAACCAGCGGCCTTTCTTTGGAACGTCTGACTGCATCAACGCTAGACCGGTGAAGACCATTCAGACGGGGCCCAACATCCACCGAAAGCACTCAAATAGACAGAGACACACAACCAAAACACCAATCGAAGGTTAAAGATGTATCGCTTTCTTTCTACATTTTCCCTCTACTAGATCCGTCTTTTAGTTGCTATTCGTTGTAATGCAATACAAACCACAACACAATACATTTTTCACAGGTGACTGCGCACTTCACTTCAGACCGAACCATTGTGTGGTAGCAGGTGTCAAACGACACCAGCTGATTCCCTCGAGGATGCCCAGAATTACACAGGGTGCCCTTGGTGGGACTTCACTAATTTCGGAGAGCTCTGTATTATTTGATCAATCAACGGTGGCTATGAAAACAGCAGGCATCAGGTTGATGGAAACATCGGCCGTTATCTTTGGACATCAAAATGCACCAAGCACAGGTAGCGCTTTGCAGACAGTGAATTAATGGACGTCGCAGTCTAGGGAGCATTACACAGAAATAGAGAGAGTGTGTGTGTGCTTGCCTGTGTGTGTGTGTGTGTGTGTGTGTGTGTGTGTGTGTGTGTGTGTGTGTGTGTGTGTGTGTGTGTGTGTGTGTGTGTGTGTGTGTGTGTGTGTGTGTGTGTGTGTGTGTGTGTGTGTGTGTGTGTTTTGTGTCTGCTTGTGGATGTATGAGAGTGTGTGCGACTGTGCCTGTGTGTGCGTGTGCATGCTTGTGCCCGTGGAATGGAAGAAAGCGAAGAGATTGAGAAAGACACTGTGAGAAAAGAGAGACGAAGACAGCAGAGAACGAATTATTGGGATCAAGCCAGATGCTTCAGGTCGCCATAGAAACTCCCCGCACTTCACATTCTTCCCTCCCTCCAGCACCACCCTCCCCTCCCATCCCCCCCCCACCCAAGCCCACCTCCCCCACCCCCCCTTCCGCCACCACCTCCTCCACCACCTCCTCCTGTAGGTTTCTTTATTTATTTCCATGTCAGCAGTTCCACAATAACTTAATTAAAGCGGGGGGCTCTCCCTCCTGCTGTGGGGGGACGACAGGGGGAGGGGAGGCCAGAGAGAGATGATTGGTGATGGATTACCCTCACGTCTCGCTATCTCCTCTCTCGTCTCCACCGGCTGCAGAGCCTTGGAACGCCAAGAAGCCTCAGTGAACACCGTCGTCGGGGAGCGCAGAACAGAAAACCAGGGTGCTTCGTTCATTTATCTCAATGAACAAAAAAAACGACAAAACGATGAACAAACGAGGCCCTTGGAGAGAGGAGGCTTTTGGTTTGCCGGTAACACGTGTTGCGCGTGTTGTTCTCGTGAGTTTAAACGCCAGCTGTTGGCCGCTAGGGTGAGGAGGTGTTGCCTGTGTGGCAGGAGTGTGTTACGCTGGTAGTAAGGGGCCAAGGGCAGGCCTCTTCATCTCCCCACGGTGGTCACAGCCATCGTCTTCATCATGATCGCCGCGACGGATTTACAAACAAAGTCGCTTGTAAAAAAAACGTTTTTCTCCTCCCATCAGATCCTTGTTTTTTTTAACGCTGTGCCGTCAATAAGGTCATAGACATTTGCATTCCAGTTTATTTTCAGTCTAAAGTGATTTAATGCTCCAACGCTCCCAAAATAGCTACGGTAACGTTTCACACTGACGCTGACGGAAAGCTGTATTCGTGCCACCGACTTGTTTTTCAGTTTTTTTGGAAAAGATAGAAGTCTATTTTGGAATGTTTCAGTGGCAGAAATCTCCTGGATTTTTTAATAAAAAGTAAATGTTATGACTCAGGATAGTGTACGAAATACGTCAGCTGATTTCAAAAACAGTTAAAGTGGCTTTATGGAAGGCTTAACTTGATAGCGAGTCAGAGAGGGGGGCAGTACTGAGAACTGAGAATTGATTGATTATTAACTCAGTGTCCTCACCGTGACTCCTACATGTGTAATTGTAATCCCCCCCTCAGTGCTGCAGATCTGGCCAGTGGGCGGCCATTCAGTCAGAAACCAAAAGAAATAAACACCCAATTGTGTGGCTACAGGTGATTGTTAGCTAGTGGTTGCTGTTGTTGTTGGTTGTTGTTGTTGTTGTTGTTGTTGTTGTTGTTGTTGTTGTTGTTGTTGTTGTTGTTGTTGTTGTATAGGTTCGGCCGGGTTTTCTTTATGTGAATCCTGTGTGGCTACACAGGCTTCTCAGCAGGGTGGACGTGTGGTAGCAAACATTATTCTTTTACTTTGGTTATGGTGTTAGGAGAAGCATACAGCATACGGGGGCAGCCTGGGCCCACTGAATAGCACTTAGGAGAGTGGAGATCTGTGCGCAGGCTTTTGTGGGCTTCTCTCGCTGCTAATGGACTGTCCTCAGCCAGCGGTGCTATCCATCACTCGCACTACCTGAAGTCAGGGGCCTCGATAAAGATTAGGACTGTTAGGAGAAGATGGATAGGCCGAGCTCTTCATCTACTCGCCGCTAAGCATCGTCCCCACCAACGCCGAAATTAAATGGAGAAACGCTCCGAGGGAACGCAGATTAACCTAGTTAGGCCAGGACGTGCGATAGGGTGGTTTCTGGCCTCCTCCGTTTCTTAACATATTCATTTGATTTGTCTTTGGCAACCGGGTTCTGAAAGGGTAGGCTGCAGAGGTGAATAGTGGGGAGAAGAAAGAAGGAGAAAGAAAAAAAAAACAAAAGGTCTCACCAGCAGGTTAAACTCCCAGCAGGCATCAGTGACCTGAGACATTTTCCCAATAGACACGAAAAGCAAAAAAAAAACACAAGAGTGGCGAGCGAACAAGCCGATTCCCGCTACACCCTTGGCTTCCCCCGCCCCCCCCCCGCCTTTGCCTCCTGCCTGCGGGAATTAGTCAAAGAGTGGAGCAATCGTTAAAGAAGTCCATATTTGATTGACCTTTGTTTCTCAGATTACACCTCTTTTGGTCTTTTAAAAGGTTGTTGGTGCGCTGCCCTTTGAGACCCAGTGGTTATAGATTTGTTTCCCCTTATTGAAATGGTGAGACTCGGGTTGGCTGGGGTGGCCTTCTAGCACCTCGGTGTTGGAAGCCATTAAACAGACGCCACCGACCCGTAGGGTGGGGCGGCGGGCCAATGGGTGCTGTGGAGGGAGGGAGAGGGGGGGGGGGGGGGGGCGCACTGTGATGTGTTATTTTAGTTGAACCGTGTAGGACTGTGCCCTGTGCATTGAATGACAGCCACACTGCGGCGCTGACTCTACTGTGTTTTTATAGTTACAGTAGGACGGGGGTCAACCGGATAAAATCTAGGTTGACTGGCCGATGGGAAAAACATCATGATAACACAATTCTTCAAGTTATCTAGTTAAACTAATGAGCCACAGTTCCAAGAACAGAACCAGAAATTGACATCCCAAAGTAATAAAACATGCATGCTTTAAAATCAACGCTACTTACGAGCTGGTCTGAGGACAGCCATAGCCTTCGATCAAAACGGATATAGCTCATAGAAAGGGACACAGAACTATGCATATCACTGCAATTGACCACGACGTCTAATTCATGCATTATTTCATAAAGCCCTCTCCTTCCTCCTGGCCCTTGTGATTCATTCTTGAGGCGTCCTCTGGGCTGAAGTCAAATGAGCCGCAGCCGACGGCCCCTCAGTGCCGGCTGATGTAACCTTCACATCCAGCACCACGGCTCCCGCAGTCCTGCTAACTGCCTTTATCCTCCTGTGCCCATGAATCACGCCTGCGTGCCTGTGTGACTGTGTGTTTGTGTTTGTGTTTGTTTTTTTTTGTTTCTGTGTGTGTGTGTGTGGTGTCTTTGTATGTAGACCGTGTGTTATCTGTGTGTGATTTATGTGTGTGAGTGTGTGTATGTGTGGGTTTTCTATTTGTGTGTGTGTGTGTGTGTATCTACGTGTGTGCCTTTGTATATTATCTGTGTGTGATATTTGTGTATGTGTTCCCGTGTGTGTGCGTGCATGTGCGTATGTGTTTCCTACGTGTGTGTTTCGTATGTTTGTGTGTGTGTGTGTGTGTGTGTTTACGTGTGTGCCTGTGTGTGTGTGTGTGTGTGTGTGTGTGTGTGTGTGTGTGTGTGTGTGTGTGTGTGTGTGTGTGTGTGTGTGTGTGTGTGTGTGTGTGTGTGTGTGTGTGTTGCTGTGTTAAACCCCCATGTGCATCATGGCTCACTGCTGCAAGGGTATAGGGAAAGAGAGTAGCTTTTCTCATTTCCTCTGACTGTTCTAGAGCTGAATCACATTAGCCCACTGACAGGGAGTATGACTGGCCCATAAAGCATTCCGCTTTGCCTGTGTCCAAATGAGAGATGTGTGGGGCTGCTGAACACCGTAGGTGCTCCGCCCAGGAGCCCAGTGGTACAACAAGAATATTGAAAATCATTCTCCCGCCCACCCACCACCCAACTCCCACTCCGTCTCCTCCTCCCTCCGGCTGCTCGTCTCTGCTCCTTCTGGAGCCGACCGGAACGCCCTGGACTGATCGGATACGAGGGGGAGGAGAGGGAGGAGGAGGAGGAGGAGGGGGAGGAGGAGGAGTAGGGGGAAGAGGAGGAGGAGATGGGGGAAGGGAAGAAGAGGGAGACGTGACGCAGGAGGAGGAGGAGGAGGGGGGGGGGGGGGGGGCAGTGGCAGGGAGAACCATTGATTAACCAGCACATGCAGTTGCACGGCGGTGTTCCTCGTCAGGGCCGCGAGCGCATCATCTGCTCATCACGGCTGTGAGCTGATAAAGTCCAACAGTTCCAGTGGCGAGCTGGCAGCATGGGGGAGGGGCGTGTGGTGTGGCGTGCGGGGCGGGCGGGGCGTGTGTGTGGCGTGCGGGGGGGCGTGTGGTGTGGCGTGCGGGGGGGGGGGGGGGTGGGCGTGTGGTGGTGGCGTTGCGTGGGGGGGGGGGGGGCGTGTGGTGTAGCGTGCGGGGGGCGGGGGCGTGGTGGCGTGCGGGTGGGGGCGTGTGTGTGGCGTGCGGGGGGGGGGGGGGCGTGTGGTGTGGCATGCGGGGGGGGGGGGGCGTGTGGTGTGGCATGCGGGCGGGGGAGGGGCGGGGCGTGTGGTGTGGCGCGCGGTGGGGGGGCGTGTGGTGTGGCGCAGGGTAACGCGGGGCTAACAGGCCAAGGTGTCACAGGGGAGCAGACTGTTATTATCCGCCATGAAAATCTATGCTATCCTGACGGCCACAATTAGTGTCAGCCGGGGTATTGAGTCTTTTAAAAAGGAGCCCTGGCCTTTGGCTCTCAGCCTGTCTGCCGGTGGACGCCTCTAATGAATCATTAGCCGCCTGGCCTCTCCTCTCGCCCGTCCGCGGCCGTAATGGCACACCTTTCATCTCTCCTACAGAGGGCCTGTCGTCGGCCATTAGCGGCGCTCTCAAGTCCTATTACCTGGGCACCCCATGATGAATGGACGGGGCCTCATCTGCCAAGCCACGTATCTCTTGTTATCTCATTGGTTGCCCCCCTCCCCCGCCCTTCACTCCGAGCGTTTAGTCCGGCCCCCCGGCCCCCTACCACGATGACCCCCCTTAAGTGTAATTGATAATTGATATGATCTCCCTCGATTATCAGAAAACATCCGAGCTCTTGCTCTCTCTCTCTCTCTCTCTCTCTCTCTCTCTCTCTCTCTCTCTCTCTCTCTCTCTCTCTCTCTCTCTCTCTCTCTCTCTCTCTCTCTCTCTCTCTCTCTCTCTCTCTCTCTCTCTCTCTCTCATATATATATATATATATATATATATATATATATATATATATATATATATATACAGTTTACATATACATCTGAATGAATGGGGCGACAGTTGGATGCTAGTTTTAATGTAGTTATATGGTCGTTTGATGCAATTGTTATGCAAACGTAAGTATTCAACAGTTGGTTGAACTTAGTTTGTTACTTTTATTTGACACAGGTGGAGTTGTTTTAGATTAAGACGTAGATCCCCAGACTTGGTTCAAATGAACTCTCAGTTTCGAACAGAAGACACACACAGAGTAAGGAACAGTTCTGATAGAGTTCAGCGTTATTTATTTTAAAACCCCTGCTCGAGGATAACTCAAAAGATAACATCATTTCAGTTCTGTTTATTTGTATTTGACAATAAATATTGACACAGTCATAACTTCTGTCGAATATTGAGGGCGGCTACAGAAGTTGAGGTTGAGAAGCGGAGAAAGCAATCGAGTCAGGAACAAAGGAGCTGGTCGGCCTTGATTGTATATTCACCGTCGAGAGCGTGTGAGCCATACGAGCAGTCCTTAAGCGAGTGCGTTCCCGCTTCCTGTGAAGAGGACAAGAGACGCCTGGCACCATGCATCATCGTCACAGCGGCCCTTTGCAACCAGAACTGTGCTGTTTAAACGCATCCTCTCTTCACTCCCCTTCCACAGTGAAACTTCACTCCATGCTAGAGAGGATGAGAGGGGAAGAGAGAGAGAGAGAGAGAGAGAGAGAGAGAGAGAGAGAGAGAGAGAGAGAGAGAGAGAGAGAGAGAGAGAGAGAGAGAGAGAGAGAGAGAGAGAGAGAGAGAGAGAGAGAGAGAGAGAGAGAGAGAGAGAGAGAGGAGAGAGAGAGAGGAGAGAGAGAGAGAGAGAGAGAGAGAGAGAGAGAGAGGGAGAGAGAGAGAGAGAGAGAGAGAGAGAGAGAGAGAGTCAGAGAGAGAGAGGCACAGAGAGAAAGAGGCAGAGAGAGAGAGGCAGAGAGAGAAAGAGGCAGAGAGAGAGACAGAGAGAGAGAGAGGCAGAGAGAGAAAGAGGCAGAGAGCGAGAGAGAGAGAGAGAGAGGGAGAGAGAGGGAGAGACAGAGAGGGAGAGAGAGAGAGAGAGACGGAGAGAGAGTTGGTCAAACGTAGGTCTCTCGTTTACGTAGGAGGCTACGCTTCTTTGTGTATGTGTGTGTGTTTGTCTGTGTACTTGAAAAGCACACATACACCAGACACACTGGTTGAAGTTAAAAGAAAAGTTTATTTTCCTTTCTGTTGTGCCATGGAGGCCTCCAACCCGGTGCTAGGAGGTAGTCTGGGCAATGTTGACAGCTGTAAGAAAGTACGGCGGAAACCTATTAACTTCCAATCTAGCAATTTCTCAAGTGAGCAGGAAGCAGTATTATAATGAACTTGCAGTTAATTCATTATTTCATGTACGGCTCTCTGGGTGCAAATTGATCCGAGCGGGGAAAAAAACCAAAACATAGCACACACACACACACACACACACACACACACACACACACACACACACACACACACACACACACACACACACACACACACACACACACACACACACACACACACACACACACACACACACACACTCAGAATAAATAAATAAAATAAAGTGACATGAGTTGGGTGAAAATCAGAGGGCAAAATTTATGGGCACATTCCAGCCGAAATAAAAGGTGAAAAAAAAACGAAAGCCAAGCGGAGTAAAGCGGGGGGCCAGAGGATTGGCTCCCTGTTCCCAGAGCCCTCGGAATGTCAATGCTAATTCTATTCATTGAATTGGCAGTTGCCAGCCTCTTGCTCAGGCAGAGCAGCTAACTTAGACAACCTCGGATTGCTTCTAACCATTGACCACTGATGCATTTCTTCTTATTATCGGCGGCGGCGGCCGGACGGCGTGTGTGTGCGTGTGTGCGTCCTGATGTACCTTTCTCTGGGCTTGTGTTTCCATGGGGGCCGCGCCTCTCTCTCCCTCTCCTCGCACGCCCGCTTCCATTGGCTGTCACATCCAAGCTCGTTAAATAAAAAGGGCACCCTGGAGGACTTACAAGGGTCTTACATTCTAATGAAAGGACGGAGGGCCTTTAATGATGACCCCGGATCACTGCACTGGAGGGGGCTGGACTTAGACTTAGCTGTCACTCATCCCCTCGCAGTCGTTTTCTATTCATTTGTTCCGAACGTTCGGTCCGGCAGCAAAACCACCCCGACCTTTTGGGGTTCTGCTTCTTATTACGGCCGCGGCCCGTCCCAACGTGTCTGTACATCTCCATAACTCTGTCTGAAGCCCTCCACGCTTGGAGGTTTCCGTTCTGACACATTTATCGTATTGGATGGTTGGCTCTTGTTTAAAAGAGTATCTTCTGTGTTTAGCCGGTTCTCTGCAGTGACGGGCCGAGTGAATACAGCGAAGTGAACCATTATGAAGAATGGCACGGCGTGGTGAACAGTTGAGGAGTTTGCTTCGCTGCACAACAACACCAAACTAAAGCGCTCTTCTCTCTTCTTCTTTGTTTGGTCGTCACACAACGTTATCTCTTTTGTTCGACCTGTTTGTGCGGCTGCTGCTTTTCCTGGCAAGGGGCTCAGTGGAAGATGGGTAGACCTGCAACAGTTAGTGGGAGCGGGGGAATTGGCCCAGAGCACGGAGAGTCAGGTGGCACCCGATGCAACATCCGGGGGTATGGAGGAGACATCCCAGAGTTTTCATTGAAGCCCCGCATTGAGGCCGGGCAACACAACACTTCACTCACGCTGCTATCCTGGACCCCCTGCTCATGCCAAACCACTTCCACCCATTTTCCCATCCTTCAGTTTGGACCACCGCATGGATCTCTTCTCTTTCGCTTCTCTTCTCATCCAAGACACAAGTTTAGTTTGTTCTGTAAATATCCCAAACACAAGGGATGGTGACAGAAGTAAAGAGCCCCTTTGTGTTTTTTTCCCCGTTCTGTTCTTCAATCGAATTGCATCTTTACAGAGGGGGTGGTGGGGGGGGTGACTCCGTACTCGTGTTGTTGTCAATATGAATTTGCATTGCTCGTATTCTTCCCTTCTCCGAAAGAAACCTCACTGTCGTTCTGGGAGATGCATAAGTATCTGTCTCTCTCTCTCTCTCTCTGTCTCTCTCTCTCTCTCTCTCTCTCTCTCTCTCTCTCTCTCTCTCTCTCTCTCTCTCTCTCTCTCTCTCTCTCTCTCTCTCTCTCTCTCTCTCTCTCTCTCTCTCTCTCTCTCTCTCTCTCTCTCTCTCTCTCTCTCTCTCTCCTCTCTCTCTCCCTCCCTCTCTTAAGACGTATGGGAAAACGCTGAGCACCAGAATGTATGAGATAATCTCCCGCTCCTCCATTTCACCTGGAGCTGGGGATGGGTTTTTTCTTTACAAAAACATGTGGTGCCACCGCACGCAGGAGGAGGGATGGGCTAATCTGTGAAATGCGAGTCTTCTGCTCACTAGAACATTATGCTCACTGATTTAACGTCTGTCCCTCTGTCCCTCTCCTCTAGGTAAGCACTTTCTCACTCCCGTGATGGTGGAGGGAGGGCCCGGGGGGCGGGGTGAAGGGGGGGGGGTCTGGAGGTTGTGCCGATGGGAGTGGCGGTGAACAGCGAGCTTTGGGGAGATTGAGGTGATGTACTGCAGAGTCACACACACACACACACAAAGGGCCCACCCGGGTTAGTCCCACCAGCCGAAACACAGCGTAAACAGACCGGGCAGGGCAGCAGTCACGCCCCACCCGGAAACATATGCTGACCGTTCTTACTGAGCGTCCATTTGCAGTATTTACACCTCAAAGAGAAACCATGAATCTCCCAAGGGTGCACTGACAACGTATACTTTTTCCAGCAGAAAATCCACTGCGGTGGTCCTCTCGCAAAAGCCGCCCACACTCACGGAAATAACCGTGGATGCCGGCATCTGCCACGCACCTCAAGGAGCCACGCACACACACACACATACACACGCGCGCACACGCACACGCACACACACACACACACACACACACACACACACACACACACACACACACACACACACACACACACACACACACACACACACACACACACACACACACACACACACACACACACACACACACACACACACACACACACACACGTACGTCTCGGAGTAGCCATAGCCATGCATGTGAGGTGAATCCCGAGTAGGTAGGACAGAAACAACTCCTCGCCACCATCGGCCGGCCAGATCGCCGGTCGGCCAGGTCGGCGGCGTAGTCTGCTGACCCAGTCCTCCATTATGTATGAGGCCGGACCACCCTTCACCAGCTGTCACCGAGCTGCCCACTGACTCCCATCTGGGCCCAGGGGGATGACACCGCCCTCCGTCGGGTTGGCGGGGGGGAGGGGGGGGGGGTGCTGTAAGATGAGCCCACTGACACGGAAACCCCCCCATCCGCGGGTACCCCACACTTACTGTGGACCCCCACGCACCCGGCCCACCCACACAACTCTCCCCTAGTCACTCTGCTGCTCCTTCTCCCTGCTCCTTCTCCTTCTCCTCTCTCTCTCTCTCTCTCTCTCTCCCTCTCTCTCTCTCTCTCTCTCTCTCTCTCTCTCTCTCTCTCTCTCTCTCTCTCTCTCTCTCTCTCTCTCTCTCTCCCTCCATGTCTGGGGCCCACACTGAGGGGCTCTGTGTGGAGCCTCTGGGGGGTGGCGGGTGAGGGGGGGTGAGGGGTGGGGGGTGGGGGTGCAGTGATCTCGGGGGGAAGATGATATAGGGAGAGCTCGAGTGAACATCCCTCTCCCGAAGCGGGCGTGTGTACGGCCGTCACGCATGAGAACGGCCGCTCCCCTTGCGTGTAAAGTTGAGGCCTAAACCCCTCTTACGTACTTATTGTATGTTGTACATCCTTGCACTTAATGTACACACTTTTTGTATGTTGTACATCCTGGCACTTAATGTAAGCCCCTATTGTATGTTGTACATCCTTGCACTTTCTTCCCACAAATTTACTTATTGTCAGTCGCTTTGGATAAAAGCGTCTGCTAAATGCCCTGAATTTAAATGGATACGTAAAAGGGGCACGTTGCGTTAGCCTTAAAGCCCCGGCCTTCGTCGATGATGTCATGGGGGCTGATGGCGCTTGCATAGCTTGAAGGACTGTGTGTTCAGGATGTCTAAAATGGCCCTCTCCTCTCCCTCCCTCCTCCCCTCCCTCTCCCCTCCCTCCTGCCCCCCCCCCTCCCTCCCCGTTTTGGGGAGCAGATGGCGGGAGACGCGGGAGACCTCCCCTCCTCTCACCTCAATCTGGACAGGCGGGGCCCGTCCCTCCCACCGCCTGCAGAAGTTTGTTGGGAAACTAAAGTTGGGTGTCGCTGCGCCGTTCTGTCCGGCGAGGCGCACACACGGCCGCGCGTTAAGATTAAACGGACGGCAGAACACTGTAATTGAAAGGGTTATCCGGTACAGTACAACGGCCGCGTTTCCCCGTTTCTTAATGCTACCGCGCGTTATCCCCAAACCAGAGGAAGCAGCGTAATGTGACACTGTGTGTTTAATGATAGCCATCGTAACCGTCGGTTTCCTTTTTGGAAATCCTGAGATTACAATGTCGGGGGCTTAATAAGCACACACTCCGGTGCAAACACATTACGCAAAGCCGCTGGTAATCCTGTCGTCTGACAGGCGCTGGCCGTGCCTGCGCCGCAGTGTTTCAGCATCTGATTAGAGAGGATTCAGCAGCAGGGACTCCTCGCCGCCCTGTTGGGCTCCACACACCGCCTGCTGTAGGGGTGTGCTGCTCTTTGTACATGGATCTCTATTACCTTTACCCGGTGGCTCAAGGGCATTTCATAATTTGTGTCTGAGTGTGTGTGTGTGTGTGTATGTGTGTGTGTGCGTGTATGTTTATGCGTGTGAGTTTGTGCCTTCGCACAAGTGTGTATGGGTTTGTGTGTGTGTGTGTGTGTGTGTATGTCTGACTGTTCAAGTGCGTGCATGCTTGCGTGCCAGCGTGTGTGTGTGTGAGTGCGTGCGTGCGTGCGTGCATATGTGTATGTGTGTGCATGTGCCTGTCTGAGTATGGGTATGATTTATTGCCAGCATAAGAAATCACAACATTGGAAATTGTTTGCTTTGGTTCCATATCTGTAATGCACGGCATTTCTGTTTGACAATACAGATGCCAGTTCATTAACCAACACTGATTACATTTAATCCAGACTTCATTTGTAATCTGTTTGAGCATAACTTTCTTCGGGTAAAGTTTCTGAAGTAGCCTTGCTAAACACCATGTTCTCTTAATAAGTTCTGTGTTGATTTCTTTTGATTCATTGCAGTTTGTTTGTTTAATTAGAATTTTCTCATGATTAATTTATGCCAAAAGTTGAAAATATTTCATTTCTGAGGGGAGGGATAGATGGTGAGTGGTTGGCAGATGAATGGATGATGAATGGAGCGATGGATGGATGAGAGGATGATGACAGATGACTAGATGAGGGTTGGATGGACAGATGGATGGATGACCGATGAAAGGAGAGACGAATGGTTGGATGGGAAGGTGCAGGATGCTCGCTGGACAGATGGACAGACGGACAGATGGACGAATCAATGATGGCTGCTGGACAGACAGATGGACCGTTAATTGATATATCAACGGACTGCCCAGCAGACGGCCTCCTATCCAAATAGTTTCTATTACATCTAGTCCTGCTTTATTAAAACACAGTTGTGTGTGAACACACCTAAGCTGACGTCGCTGTAACATGATGGCTCCATTTAACCAAGACACTTCGGCTGCAGCCCTCTCATCAAGTCAGAGAAAATATCTCTCATGGCTGCCAGCTATTGAATTTAAAATCTCATTCATAATTTTGTTTCTGATAGTAAAGGTCACATTAGCATTGCGGTTGATAAGCACTTGGTATGCAGGGCCAACAGTGCACGTGGGAGCGTGCACGGAAGACACAGCGGCTTCGGGGTTGAGAGTGAGGTTAGGAGTGCACGTGATTACAAGAAAGTGCACGTAATACGCGGAAAATCAAGGTTTCTGCTTTTAGTCAAACATGGGGGTAAACAATCATCAACATTTCCTGTGGAAAAAATTGCCCATGCGAGCTGGTAAAAACAGTATTCTCCTGCTGCTGATAAAACCATACGTAACACTCAGCTGAATCCCTCTGGCCAGTCCCACAGCAGGTCTGCTATTCTAAACGACCTGCGTTGACACGTAATTCTGCCTGCTGTGTAATTGTAATCTCATGTCTAAGGTGAATTGTAGTCTTTAAATGCCTAGAAAAGTACCTGTTGCTGCTGTCCACGCGTTTCATTTCCATAGTGATAGATTATGGTTCGTCCAAAAATATGCTATTACTGTTATTATTCCGCTGACGTTTCGGTTTCAAAGCTGCTTACGATGCATCGTTTGGTGCGTCCATACGGACCGGGTCAGGTCGGGCCATGTGCTCAAGGATGCCTAGAGGTAGCTTCGGACAACAGGGGATTCGAACCCTGAAACCTCTTGGCTGGGTGTCAAGCACCTCAACCCCTATCTTGCCCGATCTGATGATCCGTTCTGCCCCCATGTTTCTGTCCTAAGCAGTCCTGACCTTCTGTTTACTCTGAGGAATCAATCCCAATGAATCAGAGGAATACTAATCGCTGAAGACCACCATCATGCACATAACTCAAAGGCGAAATATGGCTTTGATCTGCATGAAGTAACACAAGAAGACACGCTTTTTTCTTCTTCATTTGCCTGAGACAGATCAGTGACATCGTCGATATGTGCACACACACACACATGCACACAGACACATGTGTGCACTCACACTAATATACACTCTCTCTCTCTCTCACACTCACTCACACACACACACAGACACACACATGCACTCACACACACAAACACACATACACGCACACACACCACACGCGCGTACACACAACAAAGAATATAAGTGTCACTGTACCGAATTGGAACACACTCCACACACCCAGGACAAGACGCATTCTGCCCTCTATTCCATTCTGACTGCTCCAGATGCCCCCCCCCCCCCCACCTGGCTGGTGAACGTCTGTATAGGAGATGTGATTGAAGCTCCTCATCTCTGGCGAATCGCGGCATGAATGTTTAAAATTAGCATTGCAGATGGCACTCGGCGGCGGCGGCGGCGTAGCGCTTGTGAGACGGTCAGAAACAGAAGTGGCAGTTTTACATAACTCTTGTGCGTCTCTCTGACGGGTGACCGGGCGGCTGCAGGTTATGCTGTCTGACACGGGGGGGAAGGTGGGGGGGGGGGGGTGGATAGGAGGGGGAGGGGGGGTGTCACCGTGGTGAGGTAGCGGGGGCTGCACACATGCTGGAGGTACAACGTGACGGTAAACGACGACAATGGATCAGTGTCAGGGGAGACAAGTGTTGTTTTAGTTGGGGTTTGTGTTATTGCTCCAGGATGGGTAGTAAACAACAGCCGACGTGATAGCTGCAGCTCTGTATCCCGGCGTGACGCGTGTTAACGCTTGAACCCGCTGTACTCCTGTCTGTGTTTGAGTGGGAGTGGCGCAGAGTTTGTCTCAATTTTGTATTTTCTAGGTAACAATACGACTCCGGCAAACAAGCCACCGTCAACAACAACAACAACAACAACAACAACGACAACGACAACAACAACAACAACAACAACAACAACAACAACAACAACAATAAGAGATGTGTTTTCCTCGATCTCAGTGCGCCCTGTGTTTAGGTTTTTTTTGTGGGGGTTGGCACGTCTTTGTCACTCTGTATATCCGGGGGGGAAGACGGTGCAGTGCCTTTCTTACTCCCGTCTTTATCCATGTATATATGCGCGCCGTGTTTATGTCTCCTTGCAGAAACTCATTTCTGCTGGCTGTCAGCGGCGCTAATGCACACACACACTGCCAGCATGGGGTGTTGGTGATGGAGCGGCGCCCTGCACCGGGACTCTGGATCCATCAGCTGTGACGTAATGCGCCCCTCCATCAGTGGCTTGGAGAACAGTACGTCACATCACTCTACACTCGACTGCGAGCGCTGCTCTGCATAGAGTTAATGTGGCCGTCTCTGCCTCTGCTGCGGCTGGATCGCGAACCCGCCCCGCTCATCTGTAGTCCAAACACGGAGAGAGAGAGAGAGGGGGGAGAGGGGGGAGAGAGGGGGAAAGAGGAGAGAGATAAAGAGATAGAGGAGAGATAGAGATAGGAGAGAGAGGCCAGAGGAGAGATAGAGAGAGAGGGGGAGAGATAGAGAGATAGCGAGAGAGGGAGAGAGAGAGACAGAAAGAGAGAGAAGGAGAGAGAGCCGCCACCACCCAGCAGCCATGATCACTGGCGATTTTAATCTCTACTAACGACCTCACCAATCAATAGCGTGTAAAAAAAAACCACACCTTCAGCCAAACCTGGACAAAGTCCCCCACGGACAGCCTAGACCGGGCCATTCTCTGTGGATCCTCACTGTGACATGCAGCCTGCGGTCTGCGTCTCCTGAACGGACGTGCCCGTGTTTCGTCTGCGGCTGCAGCGTGTGGCAGAGAGATAGTCAGTCCTGCCCTATAGAAATGTATTTTATGCCACTTCATCATTGGTATGTAAATGAGTGTGCAGGCGCGGCGTGCTTTTGTCAGAGTAGTAAATTCCATCACAACAAGGCGAGGCGTGGATAATGAGACTCCGACTCCAGCCATCGCTTGGTGCGCCGTTATGGCCCGCCTAAGTCATCCGCACTTTATTCTCAAACATAAAAACGTGAGGATCCCCACGGAGGGTGATTCAGTGTTTATAAATGAAGGCTGAAACAAAGAAGTATTTCACTTGACAGAGCGCCCTGTCGCTTTAAGAGAAGGAACGTGTTAACGTATAACGTATGTACGGACGGATGCAGTTGCGTTCAAGCCAACGCACGTCACCGCAAGTGATCAGCCATAACTCTCTTGACGATATCCTCCATCCTTGTTGTTGTGTGTCGCTCCATGATTCATCAGCGTTTCCTCGAAGCGGGGGGCCAAGGTCACGTGTTTTCTTTGGGAGAGTGAAAAGATAAACGGGACCAGTTTTCTGCTCCACACGTAGTTTGAGGCCAGCAGCCACCTAAACATAGGCTTTCAGACCTTTAAACACAGGGTGCTCCCTCCACTGAGCTCTTGTCAAAGCACAAAATGTCCCCACGGTATCCGCAGAGCCCTCGGCACGTGATCGATAAACACAGCCAAACAACAGAAGGGGCCAAATCAGGGGCCCCGCCCTCCCTTCACCACACCCGTCTCCTGGGGGTCAACAAGGCGTGTGCGTGGGCTGACGTTGTCGTGTGCCGTCGTGTTGTTGTCTATTGACGCCGTCTTAGCGCAACGCCCGTTTCATGTGTGTCGACTGACACATTCAAGCCGTCATGAGCCGTTGATTTTCTTGGTTGGGGGAAAATAGCCCATATTTGTGAAAGAGTGTTTTTTTCAGCCCAGGAATGTTTGTTTACTATGAAACGTGGTTTTACGATTCACCCGACTTTGTACACATTTGCACATCAAAGAGCGCCTTTAAATGGCGTGCCGTATGCATGGCTTCCCTTCCCCGTCGCGCCACTAAAAGGATATTGGCAGGTGAATTGTCCCTCATGTGTCCATTTGACTTGTTATTGCAACAGGTGTTGCTGACAGATAAAGTGTGGAGTGAGAAATATGATTTCAGGTGAAGGATAGACATTTCTAATCTCAGATAACCACTTTACTCCTGTCATAACCTATCTCTCCCGTGTGAGTTCAGCAAAAAAATATTCCCTGTGATGTCTGCCGTGACTGTTTACTAGTGCTTGTGCGTGTGTGTGCGTGTTTGTGCGTGCGTGTGTGTACAGGTGTGCCTACATAATATGCATGCTATTTTACCACCCATGCCATGTGTGATACTACAGGAACAAATTAAACTTTCTTAACAGCAATCTGCCCCCCCTGCTTTTCCTAGAGACAGAGCTAGGACTCAAATCAACCAATCAGTGCGATCCCCTGTATTCCAGTCTCATTTAGAGTCGGTTTTCCCTCGCCATTTTCTCAGTCTTCTCGGGTCCTCTCGGCCCTCGATCAAAACGACAACGGGGGTCTTCTACCGGAGAGATAATAGCGGCAGGGGGGGGGGGGGGGCAGGGGCGGGGTCCGCGAGCCGACTGAGCAGCATAACGGATACATGAAGATGAGGTGACCTCTCAGCCGGTGACCTGGAAGACGCCGGTGTCCTGTGGGGCGGCCGCCCCATGCCGGTTTGTTTATGTCCCCGATTTTAGCAGATAGCTTCTCTGCCCGCGACCTGTTTATCATAGCGCACGGCGCGGGGAGATGCAGACGGTGGAGGTTTTGTTGTTGACGAGGACTTGGCAGAGCAACCGGTGCTTACAGGAAGATGCTTCATCATAGTCACAGTCACTGTCAGCTTTCTGAATCCTCGCCAGCTATTCAATTTCTCCAGGCCCCCTCCGCCTCGTAATTCACCAAGCGGAGAAATAGCAATTGTATTGCAATCTGTGTGTAATATTATTTGTTTAACACGGTCGATGGGATGACCTACAGACCCTTCGCTGAAGGACACCCACGGAGATATCACAAATGATTTGAGGTTCCATCGTGTCCCCGGTCGCACCGGGGAGAGGGATGCTCCTTTGTTTCATCATCGCAGAGGAGGAAGAGGAGGAGGAGCAGGTCACCAGATGGTGTGAAAGTCAGCAGCCTTTTCACCTGCCAAACTTACCGTGCCCCTGGTATATTGCCTCCACATCATGTTGTTTTCGCTCTCAACCGGCACAAACCACTGGGAACCTTAAGTGAACGATCTTACCGTACATCCTGTTCAAACAGGAAGTAGGAGGTATCAGGAAGTACGACTGATTTAGCGTGACTGATCCGTGTTGCATGTAACTCTATTATCCAAAGAATCTTCCCTACATTAGGAACATGTCACGAACCAGTAGGGGGTGGGGGGGGGGGGGGGGGGGGGGGTTCAAACCCTACGACCGGGAATCCGACATCCTCACCAGACAAAACCCTTCCAAATGATTAAAGTATTATAGAGCCAAACTGTCAATCGGATCTCCCCTACCGTGCCGCTGCTCTCCTGCTCCACTGTCTGTCATCGCCCCGCTCCCCCCGCACCCCAGAAACGTGCGGCGGTTGCGCCCACGGGCCGGCGCCCGTCCGCCCCGGGTAATTCCCCGGGGCGGACGGGCGTCGCTGCCGCTGCCTCAGCCTCAGCGCCGCGACTGGTAATGGATTTCCTGTGTAACCCTGGAGGGCGACAGGGATGTGTCACTGTCGATACGGGGAACCGCTGAAGTCCTGCCATTCAGGGGGGGGGGGGGGAAAGTAAAAAAAAAGGGAGCTGATAACGTGAGGGGGAGGGGTTGGGGTGGGGTGGGGTGGGGGGGGGGGGTTGTGAGAGTGAGAAGGAGAAGGAGAGATAGACAGAGAGGGGGGGAGAGAGAGCGAGAGAGCGGGATGGAGAGGGACAGAGATATGAAGAGAGAGCGAGAGAGGGAGAGTGTGGGGAGGGGGGGTGGTGTGAGGGGGTGGGATGGGTGGTGATGGTGCCACGGTTCACCTGCCACTCCACCCTCTCCAGGCGGAGGGGGGCGAGGGGAAATGCTGTTGATTTAACTGATTGGAGAAGCAACCCCACTTAAAAAAAAAGAAAGAAGAACAAAACCGACGGGAGTACTACGGAGAAAGCCCTGACTTCACCGTCTCCTCCACCCCCCCCCCCCCCCCTGTCCCGCCGAGTGTTTTTAGAGAGAGACAAAACATGTTAGCCTAACGGGCGCTCAGTGTTGACTCGGCCACGTCAGCGGTGACCTTTGGCGGAGCGTTTAAAACAACCTGTGGGACCTGAGAGGGACTAAACGGCGGAAGGAGAAGCGGCGCGGTAACGGGTGACATTACGGGCCATCTGTTTTAACGGGCCGGCGGGGAAACGGACGGGGCTTGCTGGGCCCGGCGGCCCGCTAGCTGCTAGCGTACCGCCGCCGCTGGGGATCGATCGCCTTCTCGGGTCTTTCTCGCCTAAGCTGATTTAGCTGGTTATGGAGATGGTTCTTTATTTTTATTCGTTGTGGGATCGTGATGAATATGGAGTTTGAAAATGTCATCGTGAGAACATCGTCCACCCCCCCAAATGTATTTTAAGAAATAATTTTCTTGTAAATACGCGTAATTATTGTTGACTGTGTGTCTGCTACTCGGGCCTCTGGTGGCTCATTTTAGACCGGACCCCCCAGTGGGTATAACATCCATTTCGCATACAATTTAATGAAATATGATGCAATGTAATGCTAACAGCCGAGCAGCGAGGGACACAGTCAAGCACCCGCACTCTTGAATCTCCCTTGAAAATGTAATTGCACATATTTCCTCTGCTGGATGAAGCAGAGCATGGCTAGCTCTCATGGCTGTGTGTCTTTGGGTGGGTGTGTGTGTGTGTGTGTGTGTGTGTGTGTGTGTGTGTGTGTGTGTGTGTGTGTGTGTGTGTGTGTGTGTGTGTGTGTGTGTGTGTGTGTGTGTGTGTGTGTGTGTGTGTGTGTGTGTGTGTGTGTGTGTGTGAGTGTGTGTGCGGTTGTGTGCCTTCATGGCTGTGTGTTTGTGTGAGCGTGTGTATGTGTGGTGTTTGCGTGCGTGACTGCATGTGTGTGTGCGTGCCTCTGTCTCTGTGTGTGTGTGTGTGTGTGTGTGTGTGTGTGTGTGTGTGTGTGTGTGTGTGTGTGTGTGTGTGTGTGTGTGTGTGTGTGTGTGTGTGTGTGTGTGTGTGTGTGTGTGTGTGTGTGTGCTTGCCTGCGTGCGTGCCTGTATATGTGTGTACGTGTGTGTGAACCGAAGCTGTTTGTCTTTTACGGCTGTGTATAATCAGAGCTCTAGCATAGCTTGGATTAATAAGGGCTGTGATTTCCACGGGAGCTACTGTAGGAGCGTGGCGCTGTGCCAAGATGTCATTTGGCCAGAGAGCATGAACTAGAGGCAGAATAAATGACTGCATATCCCATTACCCCCCCTGTGCCATCGGCCCTGCGTTTTGTCCTCATGGTGCAAGGGGAAAAAAACGTCAAGGGTATTTCAAGCGAAAAAACGAATACCATTTTTTATGACTTCCTGTAGGTTATTTAGAGCTCAAATGAATGCATTAAAGGAGTAGGAACGAATGTATAGGCACGCACGCATATTCTCAGTCACACACACATACGCGTGTATGCAAACGCTCACGCAAGTGCCTGTGCACAGACACGCACACACACACACACACACACACACACACACACACACACACACACACACACACACACACACACACACACACACACACACACACACACACACACACACACACACACACAGATAAACATAAAAATACACAAGTTTCAAGATTCAAGACGTTTATTGGTCACTTGCATATACACAAAATGCAGTGAAATGAGAATTGGCAGTGCCCACATACAAACCTATACACACACACACACACACACACACACACACACACACACACACACACACACACACACACACACACACACACACACACACACACACACACACACACACAAACACAAACCCACACACACCCATCTCCCTGCCCTGGGAACGTCTCTTTGCCTAACCTTAAAGAGCCCATGGGGGAAGCTGGGGAGCTACGCTAGTCCTGGGATATTACAGGTTAGCTTCAGCACAGCGAGAGCATAATGTAGTGTGGCGTGCTACGACCGGGCAGTGCGTGCGGGCCGAGCGACGGCAGCTAGCAGCAGGCCGGCCAAGAGAGTGACCTGATCTGAGCTTCACTAAGTGATGTGTCTCAGAGCCACTCCATCTGCCCATTGTGTCTGCCCTTGGCGGCCCGACACAGGAGCCTGTGTTACACGGCTAATGAGGATTGCCGAAAGGTTAAGTAAACAGGAGGGACCGTTCCCTAAAAGGAAGGAGCGACTGGTGAGCGTCGTGGTGGAGGGAGAGCAGTGAAAGGCTGCTCTCCACGTCGTTATGTATATCATTCATCAGCTGGTTTTAATGAGGCGTGGGCCCCAGCGCACCGCTGCTAGCTTACCGCAGCCCCGCAGGCTAGCATGGGGGACCGGATGGCTGTACTGCGCATCTTTGGTAAACAAGTCGCTGAAGTAGAGTGGGGTAGAGTTTGAGATGGTTTACTTTAATGACATGATATGCAGGATATAGAATAGTAGAGTATATTAAAGGATGGTGTAGGATGGTATGCCGTAGTATAGTACAGTACATTACAGTGTAGTATAGCATCGTATAAGATAGTATAGTATAGTACATTACAGGGTAGTATAGCATGTTATGTGATTAGTATACATTAGAGTAGAGTATAGCATGGTAGGCCGTGGTACATTACAGTGTAGCAGAGCATCATATAAGATAGTATAGTACTTTACAGGGTAGTATAGCATGTTATGTGATAGTATAGCATAGTACATTAGAGTATGGTATAGCACGGTAAGGCCAAAGTATAGTACAGTACATTACAGTGTAGTATAGCATGGTAGGAGATAGTTTAGTATAGGAAATAACATTTTAGTATAGTGTGATATGAAATAGTATTGAAATTACATTAGACTATAGTATAGCACGATATGAAATAGTATAGTAAATAACATTACAGTATAGTATAGCGGTATGAAATAGTATAGTGCTTCAGAGTACAGCATAGCACAGAACAGCACACTGCAGTATAATAGAGTGCAGTATCGTATTTCCACATCTCTCGGCCAGGAGACCCATTCTCTGTTCCCCTCTCCCCCCTCCCTCCCC
>OLKM01001067.1:55219-72719 GCA_900291075.1 Melanogrammus aeglefinus
GGGGGGCGGCGGCCAGAGGTCACAGGCGTGATGGAAGACAAGCCCCGATGCGAGGATAATATTTCAGCCGCAGCTCGCCGTGCGCACGGTGCAGGTGACACGTGCGCAACGTGCACGCTCAGGCTTGTAACGGCTGCACACCTGTGTTTATGCACGCACGTACAGACACATACGTGCGCACACACACGTACGCATAGGTAGTGTGAATATGAGTTGGCACACACATACACACACACACACACACACACAGGTATAGTGACATCCATGTGTTCACACACACACACACACACACACACACACACACACACACACACACACACACACACACACACACACACACACACACACACACACACACACACACACAAACGTACACACAAACACACAGATGCCTACACACATGCGTTAACAATCACACAAACATTTACACACACAGGCAGTGGCACACATGTGTTAACATACACACACACTCGTTGACACAAACCCACACACTTGCACACAAACAAACCGACAGTATATTACACGTAGGCAGTGACAAACTTGTGTTGTCATACACGCACACACACTTGAAAAACAAAAACACACACACACACACACACACACACACACACACACACACACACACACACACACACACACACACACACACACACACACACACACACACACACACACATACACATCACACACACACACACTCACACACACAAAAGCAGGGAGGTGTTTTATTTTATTCACTGTGTTTTCCGGGCTGTAGTGCAGCAGTGTGCGTCTCAAACACATCCAACGCTCCGTGTGGAGAACAGGGATTCAACGGCGCCTCTGCGTTATGTATGCAGGGCCCACACCGCTGAATATTAAACTGCTCCTTTAGACTCGCTGATGCACTTTTTAAGGGGGAGCGTTTAAGTGTGCTCCGCCGAGGTTTAAGCACTTAGGATCAAAGATCAAGACAAGGTGATTGCAAGTGCATTGCATGAGAACACTGCACCTCCGTCCCGATCCACGGGTAATAACAGAGCCTGTCGAGAGCGTTAATAACAAAATAGATCTACTTTAATCCGGTCGAACGTGCGAAAACCATGTCTTCTTTTCCAAATGATTGATAGCGTACAGGGTCAGACATACTGCGGTAGCCTGAGACGTTTCTAAAAGGTACTACCGCTACCGCTTCTACCACAACTACCAGCCCCACAAGAAGTACAGCAGCACCGCTAAAACCTGCTGCGCTGTGTGTTTTCCTACTATTTCAGCAGCGGCCCGGGCATTTCCCTCCTCTTTAAGTACTGTTTATGCCGTACAGAATATCAAATTGCCCATGCAGTGCAATTTCGGTGGCCATATTGTGGCTTTTGGCAGGGCCTCAAAATGACTGTCTGACATCTCCAGCGCCGCTGTGCTCCGCTAAGATTGCACCAGCTGTCCCCCGTTTGCTTTTCTAATGTCTTCTTTGTTAGCGTTTCATCATGTGTCTGATGACAGCACCACCGGAGGGCAGGCTGCGAGGGTCGCCCCTCGGACCCGGGGCGGAACCCCACCGGGTGTTTAACCATGCACCCGTGCGTGCGTGCGTGCGTGCGTGCGTGCGGGAGGGAGGGAGGGAGGGAGGGAGGGAGGGAGGGTGGTTTGTGTGTGCGACGGCGCTGTGATTGTGTGGATAATAACATTGTCACAAAATGTGGACGGTAGAATCTGTTTCATGTACTCGATTAATTATGCATGTTATGAAGACGAGCAAGTCTGTGTTTAACGCCACGAGTGGTCTCGGCGGTGGCGGTGATTATGGTCTGTGAACGGTATTGTTTGAGTTTATATCTGCTTATGAAAAGGAGGGGGGGGGGGGGGGGGGGTAGCTAGCTCAGGTTACGCACGGCGGTAAAGATATTTAAGGCAATTCAATTAGGCTGATAAGGTAAAACGCTTTGAGTTAATACTGTTCATTTTAATCACGAATGGAGTGCCCTCGCACTCCATCAACATCATACAAAGGCACCCCCCCCCCCCCCCCCACTCCCAAAAAAAACATCCATCAGTTTAAAAAATGACCAGCGAACTCAACTTAATTACTGAGTTCCAATATGCAAAACGCCAGCCTCTTTTCTTTCTCTCTCTCCGCTCGTATGCAAAACAGCTTTTTTATTTGTTACTCCTTAAGATCTATTATTCACTTGCTAGCGAGCTTGCATATCCAATTACAACATGCTCCCGTTTCATTCCAGCTCCCATAAAAAGCCCTAATGAAAAATCTCTATGGCAATTAGGAACACCAGAGGGTAACATGCCTGTCTCCATGTTCCTCCGAGTCGTCTGTCTGTCTGCTGTCGTGAGTCATTATGCTGATCTTCCCGGCTGCCATTTCTGTGACTGATCAAGCAGATGAGAGCTAAAAAAGACAAAAAGAGGGAACCAGGGTTGTGTCCGGGGCCAAACGTAGAGAGCCAGCAGCCGGGAAAGGGACTGGCTTTGTTTGGGGTCCCACCGTCCCCCTGCTGGCCTGGGCTGTGTCAGCCACGGGTCGCTGCTCTGTGAGGGAGGTCTGACCGGCCCCTAGCCCCTAGTGGAACGCCGTGAACAAACCCGCAGGAACCCGAGGCCAGGTTGTTGCGGACAGCTGGTCGTCTTATCAAAGGCGGAAGATGGTGATGATGGAGTCAGGAGCGGGGATCTTGTTCCCAGTTCCTTTGCCCCCCCCCCCCCCCCCCCCTCCCCTCCTGCTCCACATCACCCTCTGCAGAAGTTCACCCCTCAAGGCTGACCAAAGCTCTGTGTTTGCCCAGGGCAAGCTGGCTGTCATGCTCTCTCTCTCTCTCTCTCTCTCTCTCCTTGTCCTCTATCTCTCTCCCTCTGTCTCTCTCCCCCCCTCCTCTCCTCTCCTCTCCTCTCTCTCTGCTCTCTTCTCTCCTCCTCCACTCTCCTCTCTCTGCTCTCTACTCTTCTACTCTCTCTCTCTCCCTCTCCTCTTTCTCTATCTCTCTCTCTCTCTCTCTCTCTCTCTATCTCCCTCTTCCCCATCCTCTGCTCTCCTCTCTCTCCTCCTCTCTCCCTCTCCTCCTCCTCCTCCCCCCTCCTCTGTTCTCCTTTCTCTTCATTCCTCTTCTTCTCTCCTCTCCTCTGTTCATCCGTCTTTGGCCAGCGAGCTAAAGCTGCCGGATCTCCGCCTGAAGACTTCTCAAACTCCCCTGTGAGAGGTCATACATTGAATTAGAAAGGTGGTGGTGCTGGTGGTGGTGCTGGTGGTGGTGCTGGTGGTGGCGGCGGCGGTGGTGGTGGTGTGGATGAGGGGGAGGCGGTTCTCGGGGCTCGGGCTAAAGCAGGAATTAAACTGTTTCTGTGGCAACAGTGCCTGAAGCACTGTCACTCTCTCGCCCCCCTCCCACACACCCACCCTCCCTCCTCCACCCTCCTAGTCCCCCCCCCACCCCCTTCACCCAGGATGGGTGGGCCTGTGGTGGTCAGGTTACTTAAGAGGGAGGACGGAGAGCAGACTGATTTGATTTCAGCATTCAAATCTCATTAAACTTTCAAATGTGACATTGATTCTGACATTGATTGAAATCCAAAAAAAGGGGGGAAGGCTCTATGACATTTACTCCAGTTTGTTTATTTGGTAACCTATGGATCTGTTGTCCACATTTTTATGTCATTATTAAGTGCATGTGTGTTGGTTGTGTGTGTCTATTTGTGCAGATGTGTGTTTGTGTGCCAGTGTCTGCGTGTGTGTGTGTGTGTGTGTGTGTGTGTGTCTGTGTTTGTACGTGTGTGTGTGCGTGCTTTCGCGTGTGCATGTATTTGTCTGTACATGTGTGCTTGTGTGTGTGCATAACCGAGCGAACGCAACACTACAACGGCGTCAAAGCCATTTGTCTAAAAACTAAAAAAGCAGAATTTGAAAGGCAGATGGTCTGCAGAATAACAAACGAATGACACACAACTGAAGTAGGAGTCAACAGCGACTGGACGGAATTTTAAAGCGCAGGGGGACAGAACGCACTTAGGCCCCCGCCCCCCCCCCCCAACCCCCCCCCCCCCCCCCCACAGCAGGCACTCAAAGCAGGCACTCAAGTAGCTAACTCAACTTAGCAAGACGGCTTCAACTGAAAGTCAACAAAGCACAAACAAACACCAGGGTGCAGACGTGTGGTTAATGTGATGCTGCGGCCCTTCAAAGACACGGCTAGAGCCCGCGTCCAGGGCCCTCACCGCGCATACGCACCGACCGGCCCAGCGCTAACACGCCACCGTCGCTGCGAGAGGCTATCACCAATTGTAGATATTCGACATCTTATTAGGCGGCAGAATTTTCCCTTTTGGAACGCAGTCCTCGTAAATCATCGCAGTCGTGGAGAAGTCCCTACAAACATTATTTCTCTCCGCGGAAATAATAATTCATAGAAGTAATGTGGTGCGGCTCCACAACCAGAACAGTCCTCAGGGACCGGTCCCAAAGATTGGGTTTTTCCTCTTCATCAGAACCATTGCAAGAAAATGAGAGTTTTAGTGGTGCCAATGCATCACATGCAACCATATTTTCAGCAAAAAGAAATCCGACTAATCAGCACTACTTTTTTGCGTGGATTCTATTGGCTATGTGGGGCACTCAGAAAGTTCAACAGCAAATGCAATGCTAATTACTTGGTAAAAGAACACACAGACGCACACACACATGTACAAACACATACACACACACACACACACACACACACACACACACACACACACACACACACACACACACACACACACACACACACACACACACACACACACACACACACACACACACACACACACACACACACACACACACACACACACACACACACACACACACACACACACACACACACACACACACACATCAATGTTCACTCCTACCACAGCACTGTTTTCACAGACAAACCTCCTCAGTATATGATTTGGCAACCCAAACCGAGAGCCCAGACTGCACTTATTCATTGATGGGAAGTGTCACCTTTTGAAGGTGGGGGTGTGAATGTGAGAGGTGGCAAATTTTGCTATTTGCATAGCCTGCACTGTGTGTTCTGTCTTCCTGCGCAGGCCACCGCGACTGCGTGACTGTTGTCAGATGTAGTCCAGAAGGACACCCGGCAGTTAAGGAATATTCTGTGTGATTATGGGATTTTTTGTTGTCTGGGGGCGGGGGCGATTTCATTATAATGCAGAGGAGACTTGATGTGGTAAACAAACCCTTAATTAAAAATAACAAAGTAGTCCTTAATTGAAACTGTGGAAAGTTTTCAGAATGATTAAGGGTTTTTCTAGATTATGGGGCATTTGTTTACAAAACCCATAGATGCAAAACATTATTTCATATTTTGGATGCATTAAAGCGATCGTTTTACGTATACTGTATTGGTAAAATACAAGGCTTATATTTGTGTTAATTTTCTAAGTATCTTTTTACCGCATGAGACATTACAGCACTGCCGCGAAGGTCGAGTTTATGGTCCCAACTTTTGATTTCTCTAGGCTGAGTGGAAAGTACACTCTTTGTTTGGAATAGCCTGCAGGGAAACTTAAAAACTTCAGAAATTAATTTATTTCACCGAGTTCAAAGCTCTAGTTAGGGCCGCGGAAGATAATTCCTTTGGGAATGATTGTTTTGCATAAGTTGTTGTCTTCGAGGCTCTGATGCTTCTCCTGCGTTTCCCCCTCGCCTCTCTTCTTTAGGTCTATAGGTTTGTTGTTTCTATTATGATAATAGATTGGTGTGCAATGTTTGCTTTTTCGACCAGCTTTATTCGACAAAATAAATTTCACTTCCCATTAAAATTAAATATACAAACAAAGGACAACATGATTAGATAGTGCTCCGGACATTTGTTCCACAATGAGAGGTTGCCTTAATTAATATACCGTGTGGAGAAGTCATGGAAATGTATGATGTTGTTCATTATCTTACATTATATTTTTTCCACAACATGAATTTCCCACCAGCATGTTTAAGCATCTCACAATTTCTCCGTGTTGAGTTATAGTTCCCCAACAAGCTGACTCCCTTTGACATGAAAAACGGCACTCTAGCTAAATAAGTTGAAAAACAACAATGTCGACAAGACAAATGTTTGTTCATTGCAATGTAATAATGTGTAATCAGAGCACTCTGAATGTGTCAGCCATGTTTTATTATTCATATTTCTCGGGAGAGATGAATAGATGCGAGACGAATAGCTGTAGGACACCAAACACAAACAGGGGCTGTTGTCTCCTCTCAAAATGGCCGCTATTAGAACTAGGTAAACATTGTTTATCTTTAATCATCATACTTTTTCCCGACGTATAGTAAGAACAGCGCGTCCTGTTTGTTTACTCCAGAGCTCGACGAGGACTGGGCGTGTGGGAGTGTATGGTTCCGATTTCACACGGTAAAAACTGTTTAGACGCACAGCAAGTTAGACAGCACTTTACAGGAATAAGACTTTGTATAAGACTCCAACGCGCATATGAATGCATGTGAATACATATGGTCGGAATCGCTTGTAAAAAAATTACACGGTGGAAGGAAAACAAAACAGCTTTGCCGCCTCTTAATAAATGACGTAGGCTACAACTCGGCGTATTTCTTTATTTTACAAACACAGCTCCCACAGTAAAAATGTCAATGTTATGTATCCAGCCCTTAATCACATATGCAGGCTCACAGGCTGGCGGTGTGTGGCTCCCCCCGAGCCTCTAAAGGGCAACACCTCCAGAACACACATGGAGGAGAGGGGCAGAGAGCAGTGAAGGAGCCCAGAAGAGGGACCTCTCCTTCCAGGGACGACGAGAAACAGAACGTGGTCCCGGACGGGCAGGCGTGTAATTCTAATAAAAATATTTTATACGTCCTAAGCAAAAAAAATCCGAAACGCATATTACATTTTTTCATATCACGGTTCATTGTACAGTGTTCCAATTTCCGCCAGACAAATTGGACCTGATATGTTACTTTATAAGGCAATTTGGTTTTTGGTTGTAAATATATATAGATATATGTTCTGTATATAGGGTTACACTATGCTTCTCCATTGGCATAAGTAATTTCTAATTGAAATAGCAATTTGAATAGCACTAATTTATTAAGGTTCACTCACATTTTCTATTACCCTATAATGATTATTGACTTTTGCTTTTACCTTATTTAGTTATTTGGCTGCTTTCTTCATTGAAGGATACATTTTTTAACATGATGGGATATAGCACACTCACTGCATGCCGGCGCTCACAATCACACGCACACACGCGCACACATGCACGTAATCACATGCACACACAAACACACAGCGCAAACACGCACACACTCACACTAAAGGACAAGTACACTTGTACACGATCACATGCACAAGCACAAACACACACGCTCACACAGGCACACAAACACACATGCACACACAGACACACACACCCCTACACACCTGTCCTTGAAGCTTTATGGACGTGGTATCCTCTATTTTCTTCGCTGCTACTTGGTCATCCTGTCCAACAGAAACCTCATTCCGGAGGCGTTGACGTATAGTATGCTAATAAGTAAAAAAGCTAATCATATTGGCCTCCTTGGTATTATTAATGCTCCCATTTATCTCCTGGTGTCAGCCATTTAATGCTCGGACTCAATTTAAAGAGGTGTTGAAGCAGAAAAGCAAACATTACAGGATCCATAAACATTAACAAGACAATTAGTCAGCGTGTAGGCCAGGGTGTCGTTAAAGTGACGCCTTGGATATGAGTTGCACTGACTCATGTTGCAACGTTAGAATCAACAAGAATCACAATTCGCTATTCAGCCAGCTCAGCAGACAGCTTGGTCCGGTTTAGAGGTACGCCTTTATGCAGGAAAGGAAACAGACTCTAGATGCCTACAGCTAGGCTGTGGAGGATTAACCCCCCTTACATGCCCACGTGCCATGTACGAAACCATTTATTTAGTATACACTATTCTGTACTGTATTAGGAGAACTAGCCTCTGTCAGTCAGCCATGTTTCAGTGCTGAATGTCTTGTTGTTTATGGCTGACAGTTGTGCCAGATAATTACATTGTGTGAAAACAATGGGTTAATTATGTTTATATTTTTCTAGTTTATATTTAATGATCCAATGTTTTGTCATTTTGTTTGTTTGATTTACAAAGAAGTGCTGAATTATATCGCCCCCCCGCCCCTTGCCCCCACAACAACAACACAACGGATATTGTCAGGCTCATCTGCTAAACTGCTTCTGAAGACCTGCAGATATCAGACATAAATCCAATAGTGGCCTAAAACTGAGTACCCACTGAACTGATGAACTGTCTTTAAGAAAAACATCCTCGTTTTATTCACTTCTTTGGCAAATGGAAGCTTGGTACTCGTCTCTTAACGGCTAAACCATTGATAACGGTGTCAATTATTATGTTCTAATGACCGCAAAACACGACGTTACCGTTCAATCACAGTGATGGATCGGAGCTCTACTGATATCGGTCTTCACTGAAAGTTGAGGGTTTACAATCCATAACGTGCGGACTGTGAGAAGGACTGGTGGATGCCTGCTGCAATATTCCAGACACAACACACATGAAGGAGAAAACACACATAAACAAATATGACGGATGCTGCTTAGTTAACCCTCAGCGTGTTTGGGTTTCATTCGTTGCAATGCTTTAAGGTGTGTGTTTTTAGTCATCATCACCACCTTCATCATCGGCATCATTACTCAAAGATCCAATGCAGGATGCAATGTGAATAGCGATTACTAAGTAACAGGCAACATGGGTTTGACGCAGAAATTGTATTTCTTAGGAGGCAAGTGTTTGGCACAGCCAAACTAATCTCCTATTTTTTTCCGGAAATACGTTTCAATGTATTTGTGTTTATTGAGGTCCCTTAGGGTAGGTTTGCCAATTATGTCTGCGCACGGCAGATATTAAATGCATTAATGTTCACATCTTGGCAACAAAAGAAAAACAAACGAATGGAGAACGACAAGGAAGTACGGCTTCAAATTAACCTCAAGATTACGGGACAGGCTGAGGAGCAGTGAGGATAGGGAGAAGTGCCGTCGCTGCTCCTCATGCCTTCTATTCACACTGAAACGTGGCTCTCCATACCCAGCCTTCCTACAGAGCGCAGCAGAGTACATTACATTAATCTGACTAATGAGCTATCCCAAGGAATAAATAAATGTAGGAGCACAATAATGTGTTTTAATAAGAAGTGCTAAAGGCTAGCGGGATGAAAAATGACCTCTCAGAAGCGGTGGCGTGCAGAATAAATCTGATTCTCCTAAAGTTGTTGACAAACGCAAAGCAACGAGTGGTTGATTTTAATAATTGATCACCGGTGAGCGGTGGCCGGGGTGCGAACGCCGCCGCCGCCGAAACAAAAAAACCAAAAGGTTTCGCTTTCTTTGCATTTAAATTACACTGTTTGTTTATTGATCCCCTCTGAATAACATTTTGGTGGAGGAGCTGCACACGTTGAGATTATTTATCTTGCGTTTTACGACCTCCCCGTTGCCAAGGGAGGCTGTGTTTAAGGCTATAAATTGACTGCCAGATCTGCACGCGCCGCGTTGATGCATTCACAGTGACAGAGATAATCAGAGGGGGTAGATTTCGCGAGGATAGTGATCGGCTTGGGTGGCGGACAAGATAGGTGTCCTCATCGGAAGGCCCTGCCGGTAACCTCTTCTCCGCCTCCAACGACCCTCCACCCAGCCGCCACGCTCTCGATTGTCACCTTTCATCGATCAGGAACTCCTCACTCCTTCGCCTCAGGTCGAATATGTGAGAATACGAAGTGGTTGTTTTTTTGTGGTTTAAAAAAAGCATTTCATCCAATTCCCCCAATGGAGGCTCAGCGAAAACCTGTGTGTTTAGTTCGCCCTGGCGTTGGGAGAACTTTGAGGAAAAAAACATCTTTTTTTATTTGTATTTTTCGCTGTTGGGTTCACAAGTGCTCACGGCATGACGCCATTTTGAATCCGCCGGCTTTATATAAATCAAAACGTGCGGTAAACGACCTGCTGCCTTTCCTCCCTGGCATAGCAGATTTCAAACCGTCAGCGGCCTCGTCTGAAATCAAGGGAGCCGTCGTGTTTTGTCTTTGGTCTCTCTGGCGTGTCCTACTTGTGTCATCTGCCCAAACAATCCACCACATTCTGTGTCTGTGCTCCCTCTTCACGGGCAGGAGAACAGGCATGAGTACCGACAGCATGGAGACATAAGGGTAGGCAGCCTTTCCATTTAATACAGTGGACTGTATTCACCCTAGTGCCAAATTAATACCCAGCATGTTGAGAGGGTAATCAAATGGAAATGGAAATTTGAGCAGCTTAAAGATGAACCTCATTTTTCGTTCCCTCAAGGGCTTGTTAGTGTTTTGCCAAATGAGTGAAACTGTTTTTTTTGTCTTTTTTCCCCCCACTCTTACCGCACCAGGGGTATGGTAGCTTATAAATAGTCTGTAGAGCTGTAGAGTCAACTGTACAATGTGATCAGTTGGGTGTCAAAGTTTATTTTCCATAATAAGGCGGCTCCACATCCAAGACGTAAACATAAAGTATTATTTTTTTGCTCAGTCAAAAGAATGAAACTCTTGTTTCCATTTTTCTATCTTGTATTTGTTTTGATCAACTTTTTCATGCTTTGATTTTTTTTGTTTTTACTCCACTAAAGATCACCCACTTAGCTCAGAAAGCTAAATAAAAAGGTAATAGGCCTAGGTTTTTCTCTTCCCCAATGTGCTGCAACCGGAGTTACGGCAGCACTTTGAGACTTGTTGACTTCGCTCCATCATCTTTGAAGATACTTTCAAAAATACATTTTAAAGACACACCATATCCCCATGGGAAGGGTGAGTTCTAAACACACTTGAAAGTAAAATAACTTAAATGTTCAAAATCATAAAAGGCTGGAGACAAAGGGTAATCGCAAAAACAAAGAGGAAATGTGTCTCTGAAAAACACCAAAAAGTTGGTGCTAACTAAAATTGCTTTTGATGTATCTTGGCAGTTATATATTCGCCGAATAGCCTTTGAACTTAGGAGAGGCCTCTGCCTTTGTTATATCGCGTTGAATCAGGACACCACCCCCTTTCCTTACCGGGTGGCGGGGAAGCAGGAAGCTTTGCCGCCATGGCTTAGCCTTGACTCGGGAGGTTTGCTAAAAGCGTCTTTGAGAGAAGAACATTAAGGTAGCTCCACTTTGAGGTTTCACAGAGCAAACTCTGCCCCCTTTGCGGGGTTAAAACACCGGTTGCTGGGACCCAAGTATTAGCGGGTGGATTACAGGTGACTCGGAAGGCTTTTGAATATCTTCCCTGTGACACCCTTTGAATCTGCTCGCTCGCTTTGAAGTGCTGTCAGTTTTAAAATATCTCTCGCCCCCTTTCATGTTTAAACCACTGCTGTTTGCGTGCTATGATTTCTCCTGCCTCACAACAGACCCCCCCCCCCATCCCCAGCCATCAAAGGGGCTGGTGGCTGCTGAAAAAACTAAGTTGTGAGCGTAATGAACTATGACTTGTTAGAACAAGGGATGTTTCCGCCTGTAGTGTGGTGACGGCCGCTGTCGGAGGTGCGACGCTGGAACGAGCTCATCAAGGTGCCCACGCCGCGGCGCGCAAACCTAGCGCGCTGGGGGGTCTTGCCGCCGCCGCTTGATTGACTGATTGTGCGCGTGCCGTGTGCGGCGGTAATGAGTTTTCCACTGTGTGTGTGTTTGTGTGTGTGTGTGTGTGTGCGTGCGTGTGATTACGTGCATGTGTACGTGTGCGTGTGTGTGTATATGTGTTTGTGTGTCAGCGACAGCAGCTGGGTTCTGAGTGCCGGGTGACTCAGCACTTCTGTCTGGCGGCTGCGTGTTGCTGAGCAGCGTTCAGCCCGTCAGTGGGATCGTTAGACAGGCCTGTGGTACGTCAGAAAGGCCTGTGGTACGTCAGACAGGCCTGTGGTACGGCGGTGTCGGGCTGAATGCGGAGGTATGCGCAGAGGAATTGTTCAGACGGCCTTGAGTAATGTCATTACGGACGGCACAGGACTGGACCTGGCTCCTTCAGACATGACCGGAGAGAATCTAGGACATTATTAATTGCATTTCGATGTATTTCAAATATCCCCCACTGGACCATAGAAATCCCGGCTTAATATAGATATGGAACATAATTGCTAGCCTTGGACTAGCATGGCGTGTCCGCACTCATTTGGGAAGAGGCCGATCCGGAAAAACACCAGACCACAACACAGAGGGAACGTCTCACACCGTGAACTCAGTTGAACTGGTTCTACTTTCTAACAATAACTTATGAAGGGGTGGCACGGACATGGAGAGTACCGCCGCAGGTACGATGTGTGTGTGTTTGTGTGTGTGTTTGTGTGTGTGTGTGTGTGTGTGTTTGTCTGTGTCTGTGTCTGTGTCTGTGTGTCTGTGTGTGTGCTAGTTTACATCCATACTAGTGTCTTTGAATGCTAGTGTGTGTGTGTGTGTTTTTGTGTTTCAGTGCTATTTTACATCCATACTAGTGTGTGTTTGTGTGACTGCTGGTGTGTGTGTGTGTGTGCATGTGTGTTTGTGCCTGTGTGACGTACAACATATGTGTGAATCAATGGTCAATGGTGACTTGTGCGCATATCTGTGTGTATATCTGCGTTTTTTTGTACGGGCACCAATCAGAGCCAAGTCCTCAGACTCCAGCCTGCTCTACTCTGACAGAGAGGGTATCGTCTCTGACGGCGTCTCGTTCCGCTCGCATCCCTGGGAGCCAATCAAAGGCGAGGAATAGTTTTGTGCGAGTTCCGCGTCTCGGCAGATAAAAAAGTGAAGAGACACACAGCGGGTGAGTGGTGAAACGTCGTGTTGTGTTGGTGATGGATGCAGACAGAGAGGAGGAGGGCGACAGAACCCGCAAAATGTTGTGTGGTTGTACTCTCCTACGTGCTAACCATACCAGCCTGCCGTTGTTTCTTGCACCAAAAAAGGGTCACGCCAGTGTAGCAAAAACACCGAACAATTGTCAGTATCCATATGTGTGTGTGTGTGTGTGTGTGTGTGTGTGTGGTTGGTTAAGCTGTGTGTGTGTGTGTGTGTGTGTGTGTGTGTGTGTGTGTGTGTGTGTGTGTGTGTGTGTGTGTGTGTGTGTGTGTGTGTGTGTGTGTGTGTGTGTGTGTGTGTGTGTGTGTGTGTGTTGGTTAAGCTGTTTATGTTTTCTTCGACTGAAGTGGAAGTGTTGTTTGAGCTGTAAAAGTATTATGGCTATAAATATCAGAAGTCTCCTTCCACTGGCTTGTCAGTGTTATCGGAGTCAAGCTCTGGGGAATTTCTCTGAGAAATGGTCTTATTTTTATTATTACACCTATTGCCTTTGTTTATCTGTCTTCTATTAAAGACATTTCTCACTTCCTGCCTCTCTCTGACCATATATGTGTGTGTGTGTGTGTGTGTGTGTGTGTGTGTGTGTGTGTGTGTGTGTGTGTGTGTGTGTGTGTGTGTGTGTGTGTGTGTGTGTGTGTGTGTGTGTGTGTGTGTGTGTGTGCGCACACATATCTGTGGGTGTGTGAATGTGTGTGTTGGCATGCACAGGTATTTGTTTTTGTGTGCATGTGGATATTTGTGTGTGTCTCTGTTCATAACTGTGCAACTGTGCGAATGTGTGCAGAATTTGTTTTCTGTTATTGTCTGTATGTGTGTGTTTGTGTGTAGCTGTGAGATTGTGTTTACAGAAATCTTTCTTGGATGGGCATTCTGACGTGTGTCCATGCTGTGTGTGTGTGGGTGCTAGATAGAGTGTGTGTGTGTGTGTGTGAGTTTGTGTGTGCGTGCATGCATGTGTCTGTGTGCATGCTGACAATATCTATGCTGTGTGTGTGGGTGTTTGTGTGTCCATGCTAGTGTGTTTGTGTGTGTGAGTGCTAGTGTGTGTCCATGCTAGTGTGTTTGTGTGTGTGAGTGCTAGTGTGTGTCCATGCTAGTGTGTTTGGGTGTCAGTGTGTGTTTGCACGCTGACAGTTGTCCATGCTGTGTGTTCTGGGTGCAAGTGTGTGTGTGTGTGTGTGTGTGTGTGTGTGTGTGTGTGTGTGTGTGTGGTGTGTGTGTGTGTGTGTGTGAATGCTAGTGTGCGTCCATGCTAGTGTGTTGTATGTGAGTGCTAGTGTGCATTAATTATAGCGTGTGTTTCTATGCGTGCTAGAGTCTGTATGTGTGTGTGTGTTCGTATGTATGTGTGTGTGCCTGACGTGGTCCACGCTATGATTGACTTGGGCAGCTCCACCATTGCGTGGGTAGCAGACCCCCTCGGGCCCCACAAAGCATGTAGTGATCCTCAGCATGCAGATAAAGGACTGCCTGGGAGGGAGGGAGTAATGCAACCTAGGTGTCCTGTAACACATGTTGGCCCCCACTCTCTCTTCCTCCATGCCCTATCCTGCACCTGCATTCAACACGCTTTTGTCCGGCCCACAGACTACAACAATGGTCCCAGGCTAAGTGGGCCCGTTATGGTCGGAGGAGCGCACTGTCCTGTTAGGAGGGGTGATGGTTATGATGATTGGTCATTACGGTTGTTATTGTTGGGATTATCGTCGAGTCCAGAGATCGGGATCGAACAAGGAATGTTCTAGATAACCTGTTGTTACCTCTTCCTTGGCTACTGGGTCAGCAGTGGAGGTGCTAGTATTACTGTTAGTAGTAGTAGTAGTAGTAATAGTAGTAGTAGAAGTAGTAGTAGCAGTATTTGCAGTAGCATAGTAGTAGCAGTAGTAGAATTAGCAGTAGTAGTTTGAGCTGTAGTAGCAATCTTAGCAGTAGTAGTAGCAGCAGTTGTAGCAATAGTATAGAAGTAGTAGATGCAGTAGTATTAGTAGTAGCAGAGCAGCAGTAGAAGCAGTATAAGCTCTATTAGTAGCAGCAGTAGTCGCAGTAGTATAGTAGTAGTAGTCACGGTAATTGTTGCTGTGGCAGCGATCGTAGCAGCAGCAGTTATGGTGCTGGACACAGCAAACCTTTCCTCAGGACTATATGCTGAAGCAGTGCGAGTGAATAGCTGTTGGCCGCAAGCCTGCTGGCCCCAAGCAGCTCTGTATTACTGGGGAGAGGAGCTTTGGATGCTGGGCTGATAGAGTTGGCTCCCCTGGCTGTTTAATGCCACCTGGTGCTAAGAGAAACATGGACAGACCGCGGTCGGTCATTAGTCCTGTTGCGGGGGGACTTGAAGAGCGACAGTTTACCACCCCGGCTTGTGTTGATGTTTTATTGATATGAATAATATGAGCAAATGGTTCCCGGCTGGTCTTTAAATGTGATTTGAGGGCTATGAGATGATGTGAACAGATGAAGTGAGGGGGGGGGGGGGGAATCGCGGTATATTCCAGTGAGGTTTTTTTTCGCCGGAAATAAAAGAAAACACACAAACACGTATTTTCAGTTGGCTTTGATTCTACCTCTCAGACGTGATTCATTCAGAGCCTTTTGTCTCGCTTTGTTAGGCACAAGTGTTTTTGTGTGAGAAGTGCCACATAAATATAGTTGGATTGACGATGACGTTATTAAACCCTTGTAGACCCATCAGTTTACCCAGGTGCCGTTCTGTTTCACCACATAAGGCAAGTTCCACCGGAATTATTTTTGGTCTCCGGAAACAAGGGGAAAATCACTCCTCACTACCTGACGGGAAATCCAAAATTGCGCCGCCAGTGATGTTATCATCATAATTCCTCCGCCCTCTCTCTCTCCCACCGGTTTGGGATGGATGAAAAAAACTGTTGGACTGATATTTAGTAATGTTTCCCTCCCTCCCTCAACCCCCATCCTCACCTCTGTGTGTGTGTGTGTGTGTGTGTGTGTGTTTGTTTGTCTGAGTGTGTGTGTACCTGTGTGTCTGAGTGTGTATGTGTGGGTGTGTATGCGGATGTGATTGTGTGTGAGACAGAGAGTGTGGGTGTATACGTGTGTGTGTGTGTGTGTGTGTGTGTGTGTGTGTGTGTGTGTGTGTGTGTGTGTGTGTGTGTGTGTGTGTGTGTGTGTGTGTGTGTGTGTGTGTGTTGCTTGGGCTGTCAGCACAGCACATCAGCACTAGTAATGGTGTGTCCCAGCGGAGGTCAGACTGACAGGTAGCTAATGATCAAAGAGGCCGTTTCCCGGCGTTTCCTGTTGAGAGAGAGAGAGACACACAGACGGAGAGAGTGAGAGACGGAGATAGAGAGAGGGAGAGGTAGATCGAGACAGAGAGACCTGGAAACAGAGAGATGGAAAGAGAGAGAGAGATGAAGAGGGAGTGAGAGGGAGAGAGAGAGAGAGAGAGAGAGAGAGAGAGTAGAGAGAGAGAGAGAGAGAGAGAGAGAGAGAGAGAGAGAGAGAGAAGAGAGGGAGAGAGAGAGAGAGAGAGAGAGAGAGAGAGAGAGAGAGAGAGAGAGAGAGAGAGAGAGAGAGAGAGAGAGAGAGAGAGAGAGAGAGAGAGAGAGAGAGAGAGTAAGAGAAATAAAGAGGGAGAGAGAGAGATGAAGAGGGCGAGAGAACGGGGGAGAGATAAAAACAGAGAGGAAGAGAGACACGGAAACAGAGAGAGCGAGAGAGAGAGATGAAGAGGGAGAGAGCACAAGTGGAGAGAGAGGGAGACAGGGAGAGCATCTGTTCTTCTGGACCCCGTTGCTTCCTAATAGGCTCTGGATGCAGACGGCAGTCACTCATCACTCTCTCACCCTCGCACGCCCGCTCGCACCACTGCAAGGAAATAAGCGAAAATAAACCGAAATCATTCAAAGATGCCTGTGCGCGACATTAGCTCCTAGTGCTGTATCTCTCATCGCTACCTGTCACCATATCCAAACCCTCTCAGAACGACGTCCAACTCGGCTGTTATTGACTCGCGGTAAACACACATCGTTTTCTGGGTCCTGTGTATTTTCATCACTATACCAATGTGTGTGTGTGTGTGGGAAAGAGAAGGTGTGTGTGTGGGGGTGTGTGTGCATGTGTGGGTGTGTAAGAGAGAGAGCGTGTGTGTGTGTGTGTGTGTGTGTGTGTGTGTGTGTGTGTGTGTGTGTGTGTGTGTGTGTGTGTGTGTGTGTGTGTGTGTGTGTGTGTGTGTGTGTGTGTGTGTGTGAGAGAGAACGTCTGTTTGTGGTGTGAGTGTGTGTGTATGAAAGAGAACATATGTGTGTGTATGTGTGTGCGCACGTGCGTTCACGTGTGTCTGCGTCTATGCGTTCATGCATGCGTGTGCACGTGCGCGCATTTGTGTGTATGTGTGTTCACACCTGTGTGTGTGTGTGCACACCTGTATGTGTGTGAATGCACCTGCATGTGTGCGTCGTGTGCACGTTTGTGTGTGTGTGTGTGTGTCGGGCCCTCCACCTCCTTGTGGGACTCTACCACCGCGGGTCCCGTGAGGAGACTCTATCTCTCCCCCTCAGCTTCCTGAACGACCCGACCGTATCTGGCCCGCTCATCTCCGGTCCACATAGTAGCCGGTAGGGTGTTTGTACTGGAGCCCCCCCCCCCCCCCCCCCCCCTCCCAACACCAAGCTCCAC
>OLKM01001067.1:77719-91362 GCA_900291075.1 Melanogrammus aeglefinus
GTTATAATCCTTTTCATGTTTATATTGTTTGTGCTTTTGTGTGCGGAGGGACGTCTGCAACAATCCAGCGGCATAAATTAATAGCTGGGCTACGGCGTGGCACGGCATGAGGGATTTGTGCGATGGGTGAAGGCGGTCGAAGGCGGGCACGTCTTGGCTGAGACCCCGGAGTTTTAATATTCTCTGAGAGCTTCCAGACAGTGAGTGGTGCTGCAGCAGCTGGCTCTTCACCCTCCCAGACCCCCACTTAACCCCCTGACCAGCTCCTTTCCACCGGGGAGGCTGTGGCCATGACAAGGCTGTCAAAAGCTTCTCCTAATGTCCTAATTACCCCTCTCATACATAGACGCACCCACGCACACGCACCCACGCACCCGCACACACACACGCACACACACGCACCGTTATAGAGTCACACACACACACACACATGCATGAACAGGCATGCACTCTCCCGCACACACACATCAGACACACACTAACATAGTGTCGAGCACATATGTGTGTGACACGTACATTCACAGAACGCACACACACACACAAAACACTCACATTGTGTCACACACACAAGCACACGCCGCTAATAAATGTGCATAACAATGTGTGTGCGCTCACACAAACATCAGCATCGCGCTGAAACACCAGCAGACGCGCAGGTGCGGTGTGGACTGGGGACTGGGAATAGGAACGCGACCGCACGTGCACGCTCGCGCCGTGCACGCTCGCTCTGTGCACGCTCGCCGGCTTCTGCGAGGTGTCATGTGTGCTCCTCCGGCAGCGCGCCATGTGGCAGGTCAACCTCTGCAATGTCACCGAAACCACAGAAGAAGAAAAATAAGAAAAAGTAGTGTGATTATCCCCAGGCTCCTTGGGCGGTGTGTCTGGGGGTACGGGGGGGGGGGAGTTTTCTTTTAGAAAAAAAAAGCCCCTCATTGTTTTGTGATCCGCAGTGAGAGGCTCATTCCCATGGTAACCGATGTTGAGCCACCCCCCCCCCCCCCCCCCCTGCTGGGACGGCTCTTTGCACCTGTGTGACGCAGCCAGTAAGATGAGACGCAGAAGATAGAGAAGACATCACAGTGTCGCAAATTGGAAACAGACGCGACCGAATCAGATCTGATTCGCTCGTCACTGCTTCCTGTCTCGGCGTCTTCTGGTTTTTCACGCCACAGCCGCTGGGTGGATGACGACATCTCCCCATAATCCCCCCCTCTACATGTTTAGATGTTATTCAGAGGACGATCCGGCCCGCCAGGGCAGGTTAGCCTAGCGGGTAAGGGGGTCTGAACCCCCCAGAGCTGGGAGGGTCCGGCGTCACTCCCCCTCTAACCAGTCTATCCACAGATAACCTTAACCAGAGGCCCGCCCGTTGGTGACATTCAAACGTCTGGATAATGACCTGGAAGTGTCTCTGTGGGGTCGTAGAATCGCTGAAATAGCTAAGCAGTAGAAGAACAGGACGGATGTCCACCCCCACCCCCCATTCACCGCCCCCCCCCCACCCCGAGCTCTAGGTAACCTCTAGGGCTTTCTGTTTAAATATTGCATTTGTTAAATCAGTGGTAGAATGTAAACACTGTTTACAATCTTGCTCCGATATTCTTTTTTGTTGCCAAGAACAAGCTGTTCGTACATAACTGAATGTCATCAGGGTTTGTTTTTTTTGTTGCGTGGTGACTTTTACTTTGAAAGTGTTCGGTGAGGGTTTGAGTAAAAGTTTATTATGGTAAAGGTCATAGCAATAGTTTAGCATGGTAAAGAAAGATAGCATAGCATAGTGGCATAGCATAATAGCATGGTATAGAGGCATAGCATAGTAGCATGGTATAGAGGCATAGCATAGTAGCATATAGTAGCACGGCCTTAACAGCACAGTATACCATAGCTTAGCATAGCATTGTTATAGTGTAGGGATAAAGATTGGGATAAAGATTATTCTGCCTTATTGTGCTTAGCGTATCTGTCTCTGTTCGTTGTTGCGCCAGCTATTTGTGAGTGGAGGCATGGCAGGCGCTGCATCGTTATCTCTTTTTTATCTCCTGCGTGGACTCTGACGCCTGCTAGCATGTGAGCTAGCCTCCCCCTCTTCTTTCTTACTGACACATCTGTGTGAGGCGGCAAAGCCCACCTTGAGCTGTACAGTTGTCACCAAAAGCCGCCGCCGTCTGTGGAAACATTTCCTTGTGTTCCGGAAAGATCTGAGTCAACACGTTTCTGCACAGAAGGACTACGCTAACACAGGCCCCCCTATCGCCTGTTATGACTGGCACCACTGATGGCGCCCTTAAGAAAGAGAAAAATAAACAACACACACTCCGATAAAGAAGAATAAGTGCACTCGTTGTTAATTCCGCCCTCTTTGCCAGACGCTTCTTTGTGCCAGAGACATGAATTATGAATCAGAAGGCAGACAACAAGTGCATTGTGTCTGCACGCTTTTATTTTGAAGATCCAACGTCACTATCAGCTGCTGAAAATAAGTCATAATTCACATGAGTCCTCCTCCTTTTGTGCGGTTGAAACGGCTGGCGGTATCATCGCCTGTCATCGATCACACATTTACATACGAGATATCATCAATAATGCAGCCATTGTTGTATGGGGTGGCGTTATACAGAATCCCCCCCCTCTTTAATCCACCAAACAGAGATCCTGTCAGGAATGGCGCACACCTGATTACCGGGTTCTCTGCTCGCTCCTGGGAGAAATTAATTGGAGTACTCCCAGTCCCGTTAACAGTTGAGCGTTTAACCGGCAGAAAGGCTTTCGATTAAGCCGTCGCTGCAACAGAGGAAAAAAAATGGAAACCTTTCTGTAATCCGGCAGCAGCGAAAAATGTAGCCGGTAATATGGGCTAACGCCGGCCGGCCCTTATTAAATAATGCACCACTGTGCATTATCTCGGCGTTGTGAATATCTGGGCGAGGATCAGCGGGGTGATGCTCACAGGGCGCTGCCTTCAACTGGTCAACGCCTGTCTGATGCTTTGCTAACTATCTGGGTGGGAGGCAAGGAATGGGAGGCTGTGTTTGCGAGTGTGTAAACTGTGTTTATGTGTGTTTAAACTGTGTGTTTGTGAGTCTTACTGCAACACACAGATTGCCCCTCCTCATCCGCACACACACACACACAAACAGACACACACGCACACACACACACACACACACACACACACACACACACACACACACACACACACACACACACACACACACACACACACACACACACACACACACACACACACACACACACACACACACACAAGCACAGCCATTTTTAAGATATAAATACACTAGAATTGCCATTGCCTCCCCCTCTGAGGAAATGGTAGCAGCTAATCATAATCTATGTTTTTTGAGTGTTTCTGCAGTGCAGCTTTGCAGATTTATTTATATTTAATGAAAATTCACACCCACACACACGTGCGCGCACACACACACATACACACACACACAAACAGGAACACACACACACACAAACAGGAATACACACACACGCAAAAATAAACACACACACACACACACACACACACACACACACACACACACACACACACACACACACACACACACACACACACACACACACACACACACACACACACACACACACACACACACACACACACCAACAAACAGTACAAACAAACCGAAAAATAGCCAAAAGGGAGAGGGGTTGTTTTTAGCAGCGAGCTGTTCCTGCTCCCCATTCAACTTAAGACGTTGCCATACGTTCTCTTATTCATGCCAACCGCATGTGTGTTCAAAATGCAACAGGCTGCATGCATGGAATTATAGTGTGCATGAATAAGAAAAATGTATTTTACCTGTGAGAGGCCGTTAATTCAAAGGCATCACAGTGGTACTGAGGAGAAACATTGTCTCATTATAGTCACGATGCTGCCAGTACACAGCGGTGGGGGGGTGGAGATGGGAGGATACAGAGTGGAAGCGGGGGGGAGGAGGAGGAGGAGAGAGCAAGGGAGGGAGGGTGGAGCGAGAGGCGGGAGGGGGGGAGATATAGAGGGAGGAGGAGGGGAGAGAGAGAGGGATATTAGTGAAAGTGAGGGAAAGACATGGGGGGAGAAAGAGGGAGTGAGGATGGAGGGAGGTACTGTGCGTTGAGGCCCAGATGTACACGGTGGTCCGACTGCCTCGCCACTCCCGCCTCACACACAGCACCGTAACGCAGAGCAGTCTGGCCCTGCACACGCCTGTGATGGGATGGGGACCGCACGGCATGGCTGTGGGAACCGGGAAGGGCTGTGGGATGCAGCTGGGATGTGACATAGTTAAACAAAACTCCAAAGGTGAAGGAGACAGACACAAGGACGGCAGTGATGGAAGGAACAGTAGCGGCTCGCCTCTCAGCTCTCAGCAGACATGACTGACGGATTGGAGCCATGTTCAGCGTGCTGCCGCTGCGAGTGGCTTTCAAACTGAAATGTGTCCGTCAGCCCTCCTTCCCTCCCTCCCTCCCTCTCTCTCCCCCTCCCCCTTACACTATCTTTGTCGCTCTCTTTCTTTCTCTCTCTCTCTCTCTCTCTCTCTCTCTCTCTCTCTCTCTCTCTCTCTCTCTCTCTCTCTCTCTCTCTCTCTCTCTCTCTCTCTCTCTCTCTCTCTCTCTCTCTCTCTCTCTCTCTCTCTCTATTTCGCTCTCTTCTGCTATTCACCCTCCCTCTCACACACTATTTCTGTCTTTCTCCCACATTCTCTCTCTCTCCCTCTCACACTCTCATCCTCTCTCTCTCTCTCCCTCTCACCCTCTCATCCTCTCTCCCTACCACTAAGAGACAGCCACATTAGACGTATGACACCTCATCAAAGTTGAAGTGAAACCCGGTATCCCCACCTCACCCCCACCCACGCCTTCCCATCACCACACCCCCCCCCCCCCACCCACCCTCACCTGTCTGAGAGCAAATGGCGTCTCAGCAGCAAACAGCTGGTGGGTCCGCAACCACTTCACACAACGCACACACAATGATTCCTCAGTACTTTGCTTGCTTTGGTGTGTCCATGCACTGGAACGTGTTGTCAAACAACAGCAGGGGTGACATGTGGAGCCGGACGACCGACCGGTGTTGAACCGGGGGGCTGACTACAAGGCGTATTAGCGAGGTGCTTAGTGCAGCGAAACCTCCGCAGACAAACAACACAGAATATTCACGATGGGTTTGCACAGGCAGAGATCTGCAGTGTCAAAATATTTGTCTTCCCCTCTCTCCCTAAATCCATATGCACGCACCAACCCCCCCCCCCCCCCCCCCCCCCACCACCCCCCAATGGGAAAATAGCCTGAAATGACAACCGCTGCCATGCAGACGGACATAGGAGAAGATAATGGATAATGGGGTCATTTGCACAATGTTGCTACAGCATTGTAATGACGTTGGTTAATTAAATCAGCTCCAAACGCCTCGTTAAGGAATGTCTGAAGGCCTGGCAGATATAGGGCAGGAGAGAGGGTGGGGGAGAAGGGGGGAGGAGGAGGAGGGACCTGTCTCCACCTCCCCCCCCCCCCCCCCCCCCCCCCCCCGTCTCTTCCTGTGTTGTTCGCTGTCTGCCACGGCACAGAATGCGTCTGACACCAAACACAGACTGCTATTTTAATGCTATCCATTTTTCATCGTGATCACAAGTTTGAATGCAGTCCCTTACAGTGAGATGTTACAGACTGAATGCTGGGCAGTTAGTGTGGATATGTGTGTGTGGGTGCGTATGTGCGTGCCTGCGTTTGTGTATGTTTGTTTGGGCACACACGCCTGTGAGTGATACTTGGTGTGTTTTGTGTGTGTATGTTTTCAGTGAATGCCTGTTAATGCACATGTGTTTGACACTGTTTTTTGCATTTATGTGTGTGTGTGTGTGTGTGTGTGTGTGTGTGTGTGTGTGTGTGTGTGTGTGTGTGTGTGTGTGTGTGTGTGTGTGTGTGTGTGTGGTGTGTGTGTGTGTGTGTGTGTTTATGTATGTGTGCAGGTGTGTGTGTGTATGTTTGGGTGTGTGTGTTTGTGCATTTGCATGTGCATGCCTGTGTATGACACAATGTGTGTGTTTTGTGTCTGTGTGTGTATTCAGTGATTGCCATGCATGTGTGCATGTGTGTGAGTGCATGCCAGTTCATGCACATATGAGTCAGTGTGTGTGTCTGTGACTGCGTGTGTGTATGTGAGGGGACTGTAGACGATGAATGATGGAAGTGTTCCCAGGGGAGGGGCCCTGAGCTCCACTGGGGGGGGCATCAGGGAATATCCTGGTCCCCCATGCCCCTCTTTGAGATGCCAGTCTGGGCAGGCAGTGTTCCACACCGATGGGTGCTGCTCCTTCTCGCCTCCAGCACGCAGTCCTTAGCCCCCGGGGGGTGGGGGGGGGCTAGGTGGAGAGTGGCGGGAGCTCGACACAAAGTTGGAGCTTGAGAGACCCCAGGAAATGGGGACTGTTGTGTTGGGAAGAGAACGGGTGTCTGGAGAAACAACAGAAAAGGTTGTTGTGCTCCAAAGTGTTTGTTTTGCGTCAGGGCTGTTTACCCGTTGGAAGGGTTCATTGGGAGGAAGAATTAAAAAGAGAATTATCCCGATAATCAGAATCGTGGCGTCTTATTTGGATTGACAATTTTAACATTTTGAAAAATTACAAAACCAATTTTATTGCTTCTAACCTGTTGTTTTTTCTCTCCCTCTCTCTTCCCCTGCCTTCCACAGGAGCTGCTGAGATCATGACAGGTGCGTGCCTTCCTTTGTTTCTGTGCTGTGTAGCCCCCGTGTTGCGCCTCTGACAGCGTGTTTCTGTCTGGGAACGTCAAGACGTCTGTCTGCGCTCTATCTCTTTAACTCCATGTTTACTGGGATCCTTCAACGGACCATCAGGGATTGTGTGGCACCTTCCTCATGAGGGGGAAACTACATTTTTGGAAGCCGAAAAAGGATTGAAATATCTTTTTGGGGAACATGTGACTGAGTTAACGGTGCCAGGATTAACATCGTGAGCGGGCCCGTAGCTAATTTTGAGTGGGCCGTATTATTAAAGATTGAGAGTCGTGATTCAGTTCAACTATGAATATACCGTGGGGGGTAAACCACCGTCTGCCCGGTCATAGGCCCGCTCGCGGTGAGTGAGGACCTACGGCCGGGAAGTCCATTAGAAATTATTTATAATTACATTTTTTGGTTTGATGAGACTCCGCCATTTTGAGAGTTGAGGTACTGTAGAAAATACTTGAAAATTAAATAATCAAAGGATCGTTTGCCCAGTCTTGCCTGAGAAACGCTGCATCTAACAACAATATCTTCCCATGATGCAAAAATAACATAAGTAATTCTAAAAAGTATTATCGAATGACATTAATATTAGCACACTAACAGCTAACCTGCTAATGCTACTTTGCTTCCAAAATGGAGGTCATCACTGCGACATGAAGCCCTGATATACAAGTCCCTACAACAGCTTTGTGTTTACTGTTAAGTTTACTTTGTGTTTACTGCCATTTACTCTGTAAATGGCAGATCAGAGAAGGACTCTGAAGCGCACACCGGAAGCAGCACGCGGTACATACAGATTCCTATCCAAGGTTATCTTACGTTGTAGCATCATTAGCCAACACCACCCAATAAGACGTCGCAGCGAGTTCGCAACGGTTCATTACCAACGCCTAGTTTATGAGCGTATTTTCCAACATCGCTGGTGGCAATGCACCTTTTTGTAACAAATTTCACTGGTGAGTGAACGCACCATCCGACCATGTCACCATCAGCATGCCGCATAAGGCAAACTGGTACACCGAGTTTACTACCGGTATATGAGTTCAGTGTTCAGTCAGACAAGACAAGGCGTGGATCGACTGCCCCTTCCACCTCTGCTGTCAGGCCCCTCAGTAGCTAGCTAGACTGTTGGTGTCTCTTATCTCTGGTACACCGTCTTGATTCTTAATGCCCCTTGATCGTAAGCTAGCCTGTTGGTGTCTTTAAGCTCTTAAAAACTATATTTATTCATTAGTTGATCATTATTGGAATAATAATTATCCATCGTGGCAGTATTTGACATTTGTATGACGTTGGCCTAGGTGTTAAAACATATCTTTCAGGTTTGCATCCCAGAATCCTCAACATACTGTATATCACAGAAAGCCATACCATTTGCCAAATTAAAAAAAGCAAAAATTGGATGAAACATGTATGGAAGTGTTGTGAAATTGTGAAATGTTGACTATATTATATAGACTATGATAATACAGGTAGACTACTCTAAACACCAATGATATAGAGGATGATATTGGTAGACCACTCTAAATACAGATATAGAGTATTTTAAAGATAAACATACTCTATATCAAAATACCAATGATATAGAGGATTATACAGGTAGACTAAACAACAATGATGTAGAGAATCAAACAGGGACACTACTCTAAGTACCAATGATTTCGACAAAATCACATAGTTCTTGTTTTCAGGTATTCCTTGTCGCGGGGTATTGCGCTATTGTACCAAATGAAAGCTATCAAGAAATTCGAACAGATTAATTTTCTGGGATTTCATCATTCTTCCTCTCGTTCGTCTTTTTTTCCCTGTTGCTCCTTTTGATTTCTTCCCTGAATTAGCTCCATTATTTCTCTCATTTGTCCTCGCTTGTTCCTTTCCGTCTCCCATCTTTCATTCGCTAACATCATTACACAAACGGAAACACAGATTGTCCAATCAGATGGCCAGAGATTTTTGAAGTAAAACGGCCCGGCACTAATTATGTCCTCTGATGAATATTTCTTCTTTTCATTGCAAACTTCTTTGAAAGTGCATTTTGATGATGGGGATCAGGGTTTAGGGACTGAGCAGAAGAAGGAGCCACGCTTCACAGAAGACGAAGAAAGAGGAGGAGGAAGGAGGCAGAGGGAGGAACTTAATTGATAATGACTCGTCTGTCCTCACAGTTGTTCCCTAAGAGCCAAGGACGCTTGCAGACAGCCGCGAACTCAGGGGGATAAAATGGAAGTCTGGGTCTGTCCCAGTTTTATTTTTTTATTTTTTTCCCGTGCCCCTTTTATGTCTTTTGATGTGAAAACAAGAGAGGAAAGTTCAAAGAGATAGCGAACTCCATTTGAAAGGTGCCTTCTGACAAGCGCTGATGAAGACGATCGTTTGATAATGTTCCCCCGATTTCGTCAACTTCCATTCAAATCGCGCGCCGGGCGCACAGCGCCAGTCTGGATCCAGACTACAATTCACACACACACGCACGCACGCGCGCACGCACGCACGCACACACGCACGCACACACACACGCACACACACACACACACACACACACACACACACACACACAACAATAACATCACACACACGATGACAACATCACACACGATGACAACATCACACACGATGACAACATAACACACACACGATGACAACATCACACACACACGATGACAACATCACACACACACACAGACACACATAGACGATGACAACATCACGCAGAGACACACACACAATCACAGGACAACATCACACAGACACACACGGACACACACACACACACAGGACAACATCACAAATACACACACACACACAGGACAACATCACGCAGACACACACACACACAACGACAACATCACACACACACGACGACAACATCACACACATAAAGTCACACACACACAGGACACCATGACACAGACACACACACACACAGCTTCAACAACACACATACACAAACACAAAGATACACACACAGACACACGCAAACATACACACACACACGAAAACCTCAACCAGAAACACACAAACACCCACCAAGATGCCGACACGCACACGCATGATTGTGTGTTCCCATCCGAGATTTCTGAGACTTTTTCCGAGAGTAAACAATTCCGAGCGGGCGGTTCATTCCGGATGTGTCCATGCAGGAACGGAGCGGGCAGTCATGTGGAGCCGCGCGCACCCACTCCGCTCGGCCAGACAGCTGCTGGAATGAGTGTGAATTTATCAGTCAGTCATCTGTGCTGTTCCTGGCACCCTACCCCCCAGCCCCACCAGCCATCCCACACACCTCCACCCCCTGCCAACCCACCCTCCTCCCTGCGTCCCGCCCCCCCCCCGCCCACCCACCCAGAATTAATGACTGCCTCTCCTCATTTGCACCCAATCATGACCAGGATGCTGAGGCAATTGAAAATGTTTACTCCAATTGCGAAAGCCCTCCGTGTCGCGCAAAGTGGCCTGTTTTCACTTTGATGGGATTGCTAATCACAGCGCCGTTATTTATGTGTGTTTTGAATTGGAGATGAGCTATGGCTGGGGCGCCGCCGGGGAGGGGCTGGGGATGCCAGGGGGGGGGGGGGGGGGTACAATGCATGGGGCTGCTGAACTTTATGGAGAATTGTATCTGTAAAACAACCGCTTCCCCGCCCCTCCCCCCGGTCTCGCTGCTACACCTACAGATTGGGGGGCCGTCTAACCCTGCTTTGAGGATAGCCCCCACCGGTGTACGCCGCTCCGACTGCCAGATATATTACTTTTATAGCGGCGGTATAAAGCAGACGTCAGGCGTCGCCGCCGCCGTCGTCTTCTGCCGCGGTGCTTAGCGGATATATTGCGGCGCGGGGTCAGGTTTCTCCTCTGGCTGACTCGCTTTAACGGCACACTTACAAGCGAGCGCTCCGTTCCCGCCGCCCGACGCGAGCGCCGTTTAGATTGCCAGCTCATGCGTCACTTTATTCACATCTTCATCTTCTGCTGGCTGGGTGGGTTGGGGGGGGTGGGGCGGTCTCCGTAAAGGGGGGGTCCCACATTTGCAGGGTAGATATAAGAGATGTTTCCCCGGCGTCTGACCACACTGACCCGCGGTTGTCTTGTTGTTCTTGGCACCGCCGTTGTGTCACGATACCGATGCGGGTGTGTGTGTGTGTGTGTGTGTGTGTGTGTGTGTGTGTGTGTGTGTGTGTGTGTGTGTGTGTGTGTGTGTGTGTGTGTGTGTGTGTGTGTGTGTGTGTGTGTGTGTGTGTGTGTGTGTGGCGCCCGTTTTGGCGGGGAAACGGGGGTTCTTATTGCGGGGGACAGGTCTAAGTAGCGCCGCGCCGTGGGAGGTTAATTCCTCATCGCTCTCCGCATTCGTACAGTTCATTCTGAGCCGCGTTAGTTCGGCTGTCCGTTCCCATTATCCCAATCTGAAGGTGCAGTTGTGTCCTCCCCCACCCCACTCCAATCCCCCGCCCCCCTCCCACTTAGAAAATGTCAGACGGCAAAAGATGTGTCGGACGTCCACTGCATGCAAATGTGCTTTTGGTGTTTTTCGCGAAAGGCCGCGGCCGGAACCCTCGCGGTGTGAATCCGAAGAAGGGGAAAAATAAATTGAGAAAAGCCCTCTGTGTAGGACTTCTGTTTGGGGGGTCACAGAGAGGCATGGGGGCTCTATCGGGGGCTCACGTTAAGCGAAGGGGGCTCTATCGCGGTGTTACCCTGGGGCAAGGGGGGGCTCTATTAGGGGGTTACCTAGTCAGGGGGTCTATCGGGGGGTCACCGTAGGGCAAGGGGGGCTCTGTCGCGATGTTACCCTGGGGCAGGGGGGCTCTTGACCTCTCGGCTCTGTCCCTGGAAGGCAGGACCACGGCAGGCAGCGAGTGTCAATGGGGGGGTAGGCATGCATGGTGGCGCCCCCCCCCCCCCCCCACGGAGTGGGGCTAGGCAGCTTAAAGCCGTGATTCCTGGAGATAGCGAACAGAGCCGGTGTGCGCGCTGTGCACACATTGGTCACATGGAGCCTCAGATGGAGGGCTCTGATAGAGCTTAGCCATCAACACCATCCAGCTCTGCTCATCTCCTGCCTGGCTGCTGTCTGTCTCCCGCGTCCCGAGCCTTTTTTTTATTTTTTTTGCCGTCTCCATCATTCCGTCTCTGCTCCTCCTTTCATCTGTGTCTATAACTTTGACTACTTTGCACGTCCTACTTCCTGCTCTATTTCCAATATCTACGCTCCGCTCTCTCTCTGTGTGGCTCCTTATTCCCTCCTTTCATCTCCCTTGACGTGACTACTCCCCCACTTTCTACTCCTATACTTCCCCTTGCTGTGTCTACTACTTAGTTCCGTCCTCTCTCTCTCTCCCTCTCTCTCTCTGTCTCTCTCTCTCTCTCTCCCCCTCTGTCTCTCTCTCTCCCCCTCTGTCTCTCTCTCTTGTATTGTCTCTCTCGCTGTGTCTCTCTCTCTTGTATTGTCTCTCTCGCTGTGTCTCTCTCTCTCTTGTATTTTCTGTCTCTCTTCTGTTCTATCTTTCTGTCTCTCTCTCTCTCTCTCTCTCTCTGTCTCTCCCTCTCTCTCTGTCTCTCTCTCTCCCTCCTGTGTATCTCCCGGTCTCTCTCCCCTGTCTCTCTCCCCGGTCTCTCTCTCTCTCTCTCTCTCTCTCTCTCTCTCTCTCTCTCTCTCTCTCTCTCTCTCTCTCTCTCTCTTTCTCTCCTGTGTATCTCCCCCATCTCTGTCTCTCTCCCTCTGCCTCACTGGGCAGTGGAGCTCGCAGCCCATCTGCTTGTGACCCACCGGGCTCACTCGGAGCCCAGGGAGATCAATAGTGACAAACACTGGGCACGCCGCGCGTATATGACGGATTAGACAGGGCTGTGCAGGGACAGCAAATATGTTTGCTAGCTATAGGGCCCATCCCCCCATACACACACACACACACACACACACACACACACACACACACACACACACATGTTAATGTCGCTAAAGTGTGGACACGGCGGGTCCTGTTTCATTTTGAATGCAAATATCACAACGCAACCCAGAGGTGAGCGGGCACGTTGCCATGGAGACCCGTGGGGATGGATGAGGCTGCATCCATAGCGTGTTCCAGCGTCGGACTCCAGACCCCCTGTGTGCCCCTGGGCAGGGGCCCTGGGCGGAATGAAGAAGAGCCACCCACTCCTTAAAGGAGCGCTCTGGGTGATCACACCGTTCGAACTATCTGCTGGCTGCGCTGAACATCTTTTACCAATTCTATTTGACACATTACTTACTGTTACTATTACTTAATGTTGCGCCGAATCAGTGTCAAGGCGATCTGTGTGCCTGACGCGAATGTAATCTTTAGCAGTGTAGACCACTTCTTTGTGATGAAGCCATGGCTAGACATTTCGTAAAGCGGAGCGGTTGACATACTCCTGGTTTGGTTTGTTATGGCGATTTGTTGTTATGTTGTTAATGGACAAAAGTACTTTATAGCCGTTATTTATATTCATGGCAGGCGCCATGAATGACCATTCAGCTCGAGTTAAATGCTGTTCGGTAGAATCAGCACAAGAAAGTCATTCTGACTAATTATATTGGTAACGGATGTTTTAGTGAAGCCAGGAGAGACGGTGACGATGGTTTGGTCACCCCGACCGGTATTGTCCTTTAATGACTTCCATTCATGCTAAATGACTGTCGTAAAAAATGAATACTTTATAGTAATATTTTCTGATTCATTTTGTTCTCCTCCTCAACCTACTTCTCCTACACTTCCTTCCGCCTCCTCCTCCTCCACCTCTTCCTCCCTCCGCCTCCTCATCCTCCCTCCCACCACCTCCTCCTTCCTCCTCCTCCTCCCTCCTCCTCCTCCTCCCTCCTCCTCCACTTCCCCCTCCTCCTCCACCTTCCTCCTCCTCTTTCTCC
>OLKM01001067.1:94566-97066 GCA_900291075.1 Melanogrammus aeglefinus
CTCTCTCGCTCCATCTGTCTGTCTCTCTCTCTCTCTCTCTCTCTCTCTCTCTCTCTCTCTCTCTCTCTCTCTCTCTCTCTCTCTCTCTCTCTCTCTCTCTCCCTCTCCCTCTCCCTCTCTGTCTCTCTCTCTCTCCCTCTCTATCTCTCTCTCTCTTTGAGAAGTCCCTCAAGTACAGCAGAGCGAGAGAGGCTCCAGTGTGAACCCCATGACGGAGCCACAACAAGAGGGGCCGGCTGGCCTGGCTCTGGGATGGGGGGGGGGCCCCCTGCTTGCGCCCACGTTGTTCGCTGTCACCGGGCGCCACTGTGTACAGAGACGGGCCTTTGTGTGTGTGTGTGTGTGTGTGTGTGTGTGTGTGTGTGTGTGTGTGTGTGTGTGTGTGTGTGTGTGTGTGTGTGTGTGTGTGTGTGTGTGTGTGTGTGCGTGCACGGAGACGGGGAACAGCGGTGACATACAGACGCACATGAGGCTGTACTACAAGAGCAGAAGCTGTACACCAGGAACAGAGTCGTAGCGTCGTAGCGTCGTAGCATCGTAGCGTCGTAGCGTCGTAGCGTCGTAGCGTCGTAGCGCGCCCACTGAAGGTCAGGGGAGATGTATACGAGGCCGGTATGCATAAAAGGGGAAGTTAGCATCGTAAAAAGTCACCCTGCCAGTTTTTTTTTGTTGTTGTCGTTGTTTACACCTGAAGGTCAGCGACTGGGGAAACTAAATGCATGCAAGATGTAAAAATAGAAATGTTTAAGGGCAAATTAATCTGTGTAGGAGGTCGTTGAGTCATCCTGACCACATCTGCATCTGGTATGCATTTTACATGCAAACGTGTGTGTGTGTGCGTGTGAGTGTGTGTGTGTGTGTGTTTGTGTGTGTGTGTGTGTGTGTGTGTGTGTGTGTGGGTGTGGGTGTGAGTGAGTGTGTGGGTGTGGGTGTGGGTGTGGGTGTGGGTGTGGGTGTGGGTGAGTGAGTGAGTGAGTGAGAGTGTGTGTTTGAGTGTGTGCATGTGTGTGTGTGTGTGTTTGTGTGCGTGTGTGTCTGTGTGTGTGTGTTTGTGAGTGAGAGTGTGTGTGCGTGAGAGTGTGTGTGTGAGTGAGAGACTGTGTGTGGGTGGGTGTGTGGGTGTGTGTGTGTGTGAGTGAGTGAGGGAGTGAGAGTGTGTGTGTCTGTAAATGCATGCCATATGCAGATGTGTTGATTGAGTGATCAGGATGGACTGAGATCGACCTTCCTCCAGATGCTGAGCTGGTGAATGGAGACCCTTCCAGCGCATCGACTTTGAAAGCCTCTCCAACACTGACGCTGTAGTCTTGACAGGTCGGAGATTTCGTAAGCCATCATGGATCTCATCCTCGCTGCGGTAACGTTGCTTAGGCCCCGCGGCGTCTCACATGCTATCGCCATGCCAACCGCACTACACTTCCGTCTTATGAAATTAAGGGGATTTCCCCCCCCTCCAAACCCACCCCCCTCCCCCAGCGTCTCTTGGCAAATCAATGTCATCACATCCCTTTGAGGGCAAGGACTTCCAGAGAGCACTCCAACGATGAGTCTGTATTGGGTGGGTTGAGGGGTGTCATGTAGCTGATGCGTCCCCCCTCTTAATGATGACTGTGAGACCCCCCCCCCCCCACCACCGCCGTCGTCGTAGAGACGGTGGCTGAATGGAGTTGGTTCCAATAGATGCAGGGGAGAGGGCTTGATGGAAGAGGCAGGTTAAAACATCAAAAGGACCCTCAATCAAACGCCGATGGAGAGTGTTTATGTAAAACAGAGCTCAGGGACCACGGGTGACCCAAATGGAGGCAAGAAAGAGAGAGGGGGGAGGAGGGAATGGGGGGAAGATGGGGAGAGAGGAGAAGGAGAGCAGGAGGGAGCGAGAGATAGCTAGACGGAGAGAGAGAGAGAGAGAGAGAGAGAGAGAGAGAGAGAGAGAGAGAGAGAGAAGAGAGAGAGAGAGAGAGAGAGAGAAGAGAGAGAGGGGGAGAGAGTGAGTGAGAGATGGTTAGAGGGAGAGAGAGAGAGAGAGAGGGAGTGAAAGATAGTTAGAGGGAGAGAGAGAGAGAGAGGGGGGCGGAGGGAGTGAGAGATGGTTAGAGGCAGAGAGGGAGAGAGAGAGAGAGAGAGAGAGAGAGAGAGAGAGAGAGAGAGAGAGAGAGAGAGGGAGTGAGAGATGGTTAGAGGAAGAGAGGGAGAGAGAGAGAGAGAGAGACGGGGGGGAGTGAGAGATGGTTAGAGGGAGAGAGTGAGATAGAGAAAGAGAGAGAGAGAGAGGGAGAGAGAAAGAGAGAGAGGGAGTGAGAGATGGTAGAGGGAGAGAGAGAGAGAGACAGAGAGGGGGAGGGCGGAGAAGGAGAGCGAGAGTGTGAGCGATCTTTAGAGGGGAAGAGCGCGAGATTGCTAACCCAATTGGAAGATATTTAAAGAGGACTGATTCCAGAGCAATCTGCGCGGGCTGAATCCGAGGGGCGCTTGAATCCGCCGACGCTCTTTGATTCGGCGC
>OLKM01001067.1:102066-107066 GCA_900291075.1 Melanogrammus aeglefinus
TACTGAAAAATGCAATTCTATTTCATTGCCCCCGCCATGGTCTTTGGAAAAGGCTTTTATAGGAGCGGGGTCTTGTATTATTGTGTGGTAAAAAAACAAAAACAAATGAGTACCGCCCCTCAGTTATGATTATGGATCATCAATTATTTACAGTGCACTTATTGTACAGCGAGATGGATAATAATTGTTTGAACATACTGTATTTACAGAGATGACTAACTCAGGGCTTGTGCTTATTTGAAATTATATGTGTACAAGAACAGCGGGGGGGGGGGGGGGGGGGATTACAACAAGACGGTGGTGGAATCTGAACCTGGCTGCCATCTGTGCCTCTCTGGCCTGGTCTGGACGCCCCATCAGGAGAGGCCAAAGCCACTTTCCGCGAAGGGGATGTCATATGGAGGTATAGACAAGGCGCTAGTTAGATCGGCTGGAAACGAGCGAGAGAGAGAGAGCGAGTTATGAAGAGGGGCAGGGACAGAGAGGCAGAGAGAGACACCGAGAGAGGGAATGACACAGAGAGAAAGAAAGAGAGAGACAGAGAAAGAAAGGGCTAGAGAGAGAGAGACACAGAGAGAGAGAATGACACTGAGCGATAGAGAGAGAGAGAGAGAGAGAGACATAGAGAGAGAGAATGACACAGAGCGATAGAGAGAGAGAGAGAGACAGAAAGAGAGAGAGATAGAGAGAGACAGAGAGGGAGACAATTGCAAAGAGACAAAGGGCGCTATTTCAATGGTCTGAAACGCAAGTGAGACGCGGCAAGCGCAAGTAGCTTTGTGGGCGGTTCTATGCCGATTTCGCTAGTTTACCGGCGAGAAAAATGACTCTTGCGCTCAGCGCAAATCTAAAAAGGGTTGGTCTGAAGTAGCCAAATTACCCGAAGGTGTGGTTTGTGCGTACAACGTACAATAAACCAATGAGAGTGCCAGCCCCATCCCCTTTAAGAGCCATGAGCGCATTTGAATCTGACGAGTTGATATTTTGACAGCGCGTTTGCAGTCTCCGATGAGACAGATGCACATGAATTTCAAACTTCAAATGGCTTAGTTTATGGCCAAATAATATGGCCTAATTCACACATGGAATAAGGTTTCTTCCACAACTTCAAATACTGAGTCTTATTTAATGTGTGTTCTATTTAAAGATATACGCAATACATTCTAAAAATTGTTTCTTATCAGTATTGTATGCATTATCGTTATCGACTTGTGTTCCTAATATGCATGTGTTCCCCCATTAATATACATTGCCATGGACTGTATTATGCGTTGCGTGTTTAGTTTGCGTGTGTTTAAACAGATGGACGCACACACGCACGCCCGCATTCATTCATTCTTTTTAACACTCACTCGCGGTAAAACAATGTTTTCTCACAATCAAACACTCATCAATTCTAAAAGTTATCCTGTACACAATGTCTGTGTCAAGAAAATATGTGTTTGCTGTACGGTGTTTGCAGATGCATTGATTTAAAAGTACAACTTAGTACCGCTGCATCAGCTGTTCTTTCCCAAATAATTTACCAAGAATGTGTGGCTAGGTAGATGAGAGAAGCAAAGTGTATGTGCGAGGTGCACAAGCAACATTATGCATGCGCCCTTAAAATAGCCTCTGAACAACACGCCACTGACTTTAAACCAGGTATTTCCTGGTTTGTGGCGCAAGTGGTTTCTGAAACGGCAAGATAGCACCAGGGAACGTTTGCGCCAGAACACGCCTCCTCCTTTCGCCGAGCCTCCCCTTGGGGCGCAAGATCATTCCCTAATTTACCGACACGTGTCGCAGGAGGGAAAAAAACGCAAACTAGCAACGACACATGCGCCAGTGATTAAGTCAATTGCGCCGGATGCAAGATAGGGCCCAAAGAGAGAGAGAGTGAGAGAGGCAGAATTAGAAAAGAGAGAAGAGAAGAGAGAGAGAGAAGATCTCGTACTGCAACCCCCTGACAGCAGGAATGCACAGATCACTGCTCATTATGGCCTGTGCAGAACAATATATTAGCCGCGGCGGCTTGCTGAGATTAAAGGGCAGCGTCCTATATGTAGAAAATCACAGTCATTTGATGGGTGGCTGGTGCGGGGGAGCATCCAGGCGTTTGCCGAGACCTCTGGGTAATTCAAAGAAATAAAATTTCACTTTGAAATGCAGGCTGCGAGCGCGTATACATCAGGGCCGCCGGGCGGCGCGGGTTGATGTATCTAGGAATTATTTCCTCCAGGAAAACACAATAAAAACACTTTTATCTAACTTTATCTGAGCCAATAAACACAGGTCTCTCCCAGACGCACAGCGAGTTAACCCCTCTTTATTACCCGCTAGTTCTAACACACGCTGGGCGGGCGGCAAGCGGCGCTTTGAATATGTAAAAACAAATGGAAGTCGTGGAAGCGACTCAATCAGCAGCTCAATAAACCGCCGGTGCGATGAAACCCTGTGACCGCCCAGGCTCCGGCGGCAGCCTTTTAAAAGAGACGACGTGTGATTAGTTCATGTATTGACTCTCAAACATCCCACCTCTCCCCCACATCCACCACACACCATCAGCTGCGTCAGAAACAGAGAGTTTTTTTTCCGTCATCGACTCTTTAAAAAAAAAAAAAAAAAAAGGCAGAATTCAAAGCGGGGTTTCGATTTTTACTTTTTATGTAGCACTGCTTTCAACCAGTGGCCAAAAAAACGCCAGTGTGCTCTGAATGCAGGCAACGATATGGATATCCATAAATACTGTATCAAAACACACGTTAAGAAAAACTAAAACCAAAACCCTGGGGAAACACTGTGTCCAAACCCAGCGTCAGCATGGCCCTGCGTCGCCCCCGGCAACGGCAGCCGTAGGTAGGACGGAGGCGGGGTCTGGGGGGGGGGGGGGAGTGTTGAGTCAGGGGTTGAGTGAGAGGAGTGTTTTGTTACACGCGGGGTTAATAATCACCAAGAGGCCACGGAGCCGCATGGGCAGCCGGGCTTATCGTCCTCGGACCAAACCCCCCCCCTCCCCCCCTTTCCCCCTGCACCGCCCCCACTGTCACCCCGACTCCCCCTCAGGGGGGGGGGGGGAGAGGGATGAGGGGAGGGGGGGAGGCTGTGGCAGGGGAAGTGTTGTGTTGGGGGTCAGAGTGGGGCTGTAATTATTTCCTCACTTCATTAAGTGCGGGTACACCCTCAGAGTCAGCACCACGGCTCACATTTGCCCTCGGTGGCACCGTGAAGCTCTCTAAATGAACCCCCCCCCGTCCCCCGTCCCCGTCCCGTCCTCCCCCCATCGATCTCCCACATGCCACAGCAGATCCCCTAGTGGCCAGCAGAAGAAGAACAAGAAGATTACCGCGGGGTGACACCCCTCCTCCCCCAAACAATACTCAACCCCCTTTCTGAAAGCTGCAGAGGCATTCATTACCTGGCTTACACCTCCGGCGTGCCACTCATCAGGATTATAGGGTGGGGGTTGTCTCCTAGCAACCAAAAGTAACCTCCATCCCGACAACGAGTGCGAAAGGGATGATAAAGTTGGGGGAGAACCACAGAACAACAGTCCCCGCTCTGGACCCAGAGGCGTGCGTGCGCCACCACGATGTGAGCCTCGTCGTCTCAGGCGGGGTTGATGACTTCGGATTCCTCCGATACTGCCTGAATGCAGTGTTGGGTATCAGCGAGTAGGCAGGTCTACGCGCAGGTTTATCCTTTACTACACAGGCAGCGAACATCACACACACGTGCAGCGTTATGCTGCGTTTGTTAACGGTCGGAGGGGGAAAGTCGCAATGGGCAACTCGTCATTAACAACCTACATGCGTTTGCGCTAACAAAAAAAAACATGGACGCCCATGCAAATGTATTATTATAATTATAGTTTAGCAATGTAAATCTGGTTCTTCAAAAAAGAAATAGTCTACAGTAAATTAACCGGCAATAGGTCATCGTAAGAGAACCCTTCAATAATATCAGTTTATATTTGCGGCTACAATGCTAGATCCTGATTCGGTACACACTCGGTATCGGCCGATATTAAAGATCAGGAATCGGAATTGGTATATCGGGAAGGAAAAATGGGTATCGGATCATCTCTCGTTACGCCACCCTGAAAATGAACCAGTGGGTCCACCACTCATTCTGTCTCGTCTCCCTCGCTCCGCCCTGACTGTGCACCCCAGGTGAGATGATGGTGGAGGAGACCTACGACCGGATGTTCACCGTCATGAGCCGCGTGCGCTTCTCCGTCACCAAGGAGGACGACGGCGTGCCGGTGGACTGCATCGTGGACCACCCGGCGGCCAAGGATCTGCAGGCCCAGCGGCACCTGGAGGTGTTCTGTGAGTGGACCCCACCCCCCCCCCTCCCAAGCACAGCGCTACACCAGGGGGGGAGGACGTGGAGGAGGAGGAAGGAAGAAGGAGGAGAATTCTCCTTCTTCCTCTTCCTGCTCCATCAGGGGTGGAGGAGCAGGGGTGGGGGAGGAGGAGGAGGATGGAGAATTCTCCTTCAGTACCCGGTTGTTTGGTGGTGGCGATTTGGTGGGTGTGTGTGTGTGGGTGTGGGTGGTGGTGGAGGTGGTGTTCGGGTTAAGGCGGGGGTGGAGGTGGAGGAGGAAGGAGAATTCTCCTTCAGTGCTGGGTTGTTTTGTGTATTGGTGGCGATCTGGATGGTGAGTGGAGGGGTGGAGGTAGATGTGGGGTTAGGGGTGGGGTTAGGGGTGTAGGAGATGTAGGAGGAAGGAGAATTCTCCTTCAGTGCTGGGTTGGTTCGCGGTGGTGGCGATGTGGATGTGTGTATGGATGTGTGTGTGTGTGGGTGGGTGGTGGAGGTGAGAGTGGAAGTCTGGGGGGGAGGGTAGAGGTGAAGTGCGGGGGGGGGGGGGTCTAAGAGGTAAGCTGTGGTGCTATCAGCCCTGGATCAGTAGGTCATGGCCTTTCTAGAGCAGTGATAGCCCCCTGCGTGTCCTTTGGGTTTCAGTCGCCACAGGAGAGGAGAGAAATTGACTGGCCTCCGCCCGTCAGAGAAGG